>JANHFL010006140.1:636127-650075 GCA_032468155.1 Oxyrhabdium leporinum
AAGGAAGGAAGGAAGGAAGGAAGGAAGGAAGGAAGGAAGGAAGGAAGGAAGGAAGGAAGGAAGGAAGGAAGGACCATCATTAAAAAGTAAAACAAGGTCCAGACTGCAAGCCAGACTCTCTAATCCCCGGGTGATTCACTTAATGACCATGGGAGAAAAGGTCTTAAAATCAAACATCAAGTGATGACTCTCTTAACAACCGCATTGCCGAGTGATGCAATTGTGGTCATAAATTGAGGACCGCCTATAGAACCTGCTCTGGTCCTCATCCCTGCCGGGGATGCTTTGACGTGCCCACCTGTCTGCAAGGAACTCTGGGAGTGGTAGTTCTTGAGAAAGGACCCGTCTCTGCTCAGAGTGCGTGATTTTCCACTCTAGGCATTTGTGCCCGGTGTGGATGTTGCAACGTTTGGCATTTCTAGGGCACACCTGGGCGCACCTGCAGCCGTTGCATTATCCCGAGGGAAGGCCCGGCCCAGGAGCCCACACGTCTCCCCTTCCCGCCTCGGGATGCTCTTCCAGAGGCCAAAGGGATTTGCCGGTCTAAGGAAGAAAACCACAACGTAGGAAAACTTTCCCTGAGTTTTCTCTTCCTGGCTTTCCGCTGAGAAGATGAAAGTGATCGTCCTTTGAAGTTTCTTTCAAAGGGAAAGGGAATTTTGGGGAGGGGGGTCGAGAGAGGAGGGTGATGTTTTCACACGGATTGGGTGAGCAGGTGGCTCAAAGATGGGTGAGAATCCCATTTTTCCTCCCTCCCTCCCTCCCTTCCTTCCCATGCCATGCCATGCCATGCCAGGGTTGGCCTCGTGCCCCCCCCCAGGGTGAAAGGTTGGGCCCCAGAGCAAGGGGACGCGCCTGACCCTGGCCAATCCTGCTTTTGTTTCAGTGCATAAGGTTTTCAGCACAAGGGGCCTTTGCCCGGGGCAGCCCCTTAGGCTGATGTTCCCCTAAAACGGGCCGAAGGAGCTCGGTGTCCCCCTCCCCGCTGCCAGAGCCTGCTGCCAACCCCCCGCCCCCTACAAGCCACTTGGCTGCCCGCCTGGGTGTCATGCGGGGTTGTGCATGTGAAGGCTGACCTTTCCCGGAATGGCAGGCTCAAGTGACAGCTGCAGCCAGAGGAGAGAAGCCAAGCAGGCTACAAATGTGTGTTTTTCTTGTGCGTGTGTTGTGTTCCTTCTTTGGTGCGGTGGCTTGAGCCGTCATCGCTCGAGGTTGCAATCCCATTTTTTTTTTGAGACGGGAACTCCTACGATTCTCCTGGTTTTCTGGCTTGAACTGTGGGAGCTTCGACTCCCAGAATTCCCCGGCCATTTTTTTTTGCCATGGTGGTTAAGCGGAACATGCGGTCGTTAAGAGAACGCAGCTCCCCTCCATTGACTTTCTCTGTGGGAAGATGGCCAGGAAGGTTGCAAGTGGTGATCACTTGACCCTGGAGACCTGCAACCGTCTCACACACACACACACACACACACACACACACACGCTTGTTGCCAAGCACCTGGATTCTGATCGCGTGACCCTGGCGAGAGTGTGACAGTCACAAGCGGAAGGGCACGTCATGAGTTTTTTTCAGGACTGTTGCAAGGTCAGTCACTAAACGAGTTGTTGTAAGAAGAGGACTGCCCGTTTTGCACCTATTTATGCTTTAAATTTAAAATGGAAAGCCGCCTCTTGCTTCGCAGTTTCTTAAGAATCCAGCGTGACTCGTTGCAGCAGCCCCGACAGGAGGGAGCTTTTGAAATATCAAATATATTTCTGTCCCGGAGAGATGCCCACCGTGCCAGGGAGAGAGCTCCCTGCCAAGGGGACCTGGACCGAGGAGGCTGTGCTAAAAGTAGCCCGCACGGGGCAAGAGTCCCATGCCGGCTCCTGACGCCACTGAGCAACGTCCTTAATCTGGAGTAAGTTCACTTCCCCGACAGCGTCCATTAAGAGAAGTGGATTCCAAAGGGGAGGGAGCTTTCTGGAATCAGCGGGGAGCTCCTTCGCCCCGTTTTTAAGTCGGGTGCCAGGCCAGCTAATGGAGACAAAATCAAGGCTTTGCTGATCCCTGATGCAGGAAGAAGGCCGGTCTGCCACCCATGCCGGGAACCGGTCGAACAAGAAATGAATCGGAGCCCCTCCTGTATTCACCGGTGTCTTTTCCCTCTGCAGGGGCGTCTTGTGTAGGCGGCCGATCTGCTTGGCCAAAGACTGGGGCGCTGTGCCCTGAATACACGAACGACAAAAGTGAACACACAACCCGGGTTGCGTTTCGGCCTCCCCCCCACCCTAGCAAGCCTGATAGGGACCTTCGCAACCTAAGCCTCACGGTTTAATCCAGACATTCCTCTTCCAGGGAGGGCTGGATGCTTTTGCAAAGCAACAAACAAGACTCAGCCTGAATCGGCCCGGCAGGTGCTGGCTCCCCCCGCCTCGTGACACCACCACCCCCCCGCGGCATCCCTTGTGGCTTTCTGCAACCGAGACGGACGGAAACGGAGGTTGGACATCTGGAGCCGGACAAGATTGGATGCTCGCGGGACGGAAGAAGAGGTAAGACGGATGGGGAGCATGGACGCCAAGGCTGGGGCCCGGGAATTGTGCACGGATTTGTGGGGGGGGGGGCATGGAAGGGATGTAAGGTTTTGCTTTTATTATTTTAAAGTGTGCTGGTTTTAATGTTTGTGAGCCGGCTAGAGTCACCTCTGGAGGAGATGGGAGGCGTATAAATGAAATAAATTGAATGATGATGATAGATGGAAGGATAGATAGACGGATGGATGATTCAGAGGCTGCACCTTGGAAATGGAACCAAAAACGTTATCGCAAAATGCACAATCAAGTGTGGGTGCAGATTACAGTTGGGCGGCATACACCTGGTGTGTATTTATACGCTAATCATTGCCATTATGGGGAGGGGCTGCAAAACCCGCCCTCCACCGCACCCCCCCAGAAGGCAGGCAGAGTGGCCACTCCGGTGCAGCCGTCCTAAGGACGCGCCAAACGGCTGAGGTTTGGTCACCTGAACACCTGGCGCTGCCAGGGCCGTAAGTGTGAAAGACGCTCCTGTCGCTTTTTCCGGTGCCGTTGTAACCTGGGGCGCTCGCTAAACGAACGGTTGCAAGCCGAGGACTGCCTAGGGGCAGGCAGGGGCCGCTCTCAACGGATTCCCTCCGCGTTCCTTGAATTTCTGTTTCGGACCTGAGTCACCAAATCGGTCCGCTGACAAACAGCAGGCCCGTCCGGAGGCAGCCCGGCTACATTCCGGTGAGATTCCACCGTGGGGCTTTGCCCGCGACCATCGCAGGTGAGCAGAGGCTCGTCTCTGCCTCCGCTCGGACTGAAGGCCGCCGACCAGTGCTGGAGAAGTGGACTTGTCCGACAGGGACGCTGTTCCCAGCTCCCTTATTCCGTTGGCTTCGGCTGATGGGACCTGGCTGGATTAACCAGCGGAACGGCTTGCCACTAGAAGCTGTGGGCTCTCCACGGCTGGAGATTTTTAAGAAGAGACCGGACAGCCGTTTATCTGAAGTTAGCACAGGGTCTGCTGCTTGAGTAGGGGTCAGACTAGAAGACCTCCAAGGTCTCTCTGTTAATCTCTTATCTAAGATGGCCTTTCCTTCTCCCCTTCCCAGCAGGCCGTATTTTGGGCAGGGGGCAGATTGGATGACCTCAGGGGACCCTCCCCGCTCTAACGTTGCTCCTCCGGGGTTCCCTCCTTCTAAGATATTTGAGGGTCTTGGCTTGTAACGGGGGCTCACAGGAAGGTGAAGAGAAACTTCCAGGCAAATGAAACTTAGCTGCACCAGGCTTGGTCAGGCTGCTCAGGCTGCTCAGGAGATCCTGGTCTGTCGGCATGGAAACCAGAGATGGAGAAAGCGTCTAGGGTGGCTGAGAGAGTGGGGCTGACCGGCCTCGCCTACCGTGGGGGAAGGGCTGCTGGCGGGCGCCCGCACCAAGGGGCAAAACAAGAGTTCTGCAGCACGCTGGATGTGTGTGGAGTCAACAGTCAGGTTGTGGGTGTGAGGATCAGAGAAAGGCCCCAGAGAGTTGTTTTTGGGCAGAGACCAGAAGTGCGGGAGAGCATAAAGTAAGGTGGAGGACCTGGATGGTGATATGCAAAGCAGCAAGAATTGAATAAAACTTCTGTGAAATCCACAGCAAGCAGATAACATCCCCAAGAAGATCAGACACAGGTTGCCCTTCCAAAAGTTTTGCTTTAATATGTGTATAACATTCCTGGTATTGGTGATCAAGCTGTGATCTGGCCCAGCCCAATGCTGGATTTCTTTTTTCCCGGGTGCAAAGCAGCCGATTGGCAGTGAAAGGTAACCCGTTTATTCTGTGCGGCTCAAGGAGGTACGCATCACAAATCGGTGCAGCTTTGATACGCGTTCAGAGAACCAAAGCGGAATACCAGAGTTGGAAGGGACCTCGGAGGTCTTCTAGTCCAACCATCTCCACGTCCGATATGTTCAGCTCTGCCGAATTTTCCAATGCTTTGGGATGTGGGTTGCAAGCGTGGGTAGATGCTTGCAAGGTGCCTGCAGCTGGCGTGTCTTTCTGCAGAAAATCCCGGTGCGGATGGATTCAGGCATGTTTTATCCTGCTCAGGTGGGGTTTTTCCAGGCCTGGGTGCTTTCAAAGGTAGGACGATGTTTGGAATAATGGGTGGATTTGCTGAATAGGAAATAGGAATAGGTCTCTCTGCATCTTTGCACTGGGGCTCAGCAAGTGCTCCCTCACCTGTCAAAGGATCTGAAATTTTAGGAGGTGCCAACATTCAACGGAGTTTTGCAACATTGCAAAGAAAAAGTTGGAATTGGCTGCAGGCTTGGGTGGCGCACGCATCGCGATCTGATCAATTAATGGTGCGTTTAATTTCTGGTTTTCCACGTCCCTCCTAGTTTCTTTTATTTGGTACTGCTGTTTTTCTAGCTTCTACTTTCTGAAGAAAATGGATTTTATCCATTCCCCATCCTGGGGAAGTAACAGAATAAGAGAATCTGAAGGGACCTTGGAGGTCTTCCAGTCCAACCCCCTGCTCGAGCAGGAGACTCTAGGCCATTCCAGACAAATGGCTGTCCAACCTAATAATCAACAATCAGTTGATTGATCAATGGGAAGGAAGAGAAGAAGGCGACTGGACCACCCTGGGACCAGGGTGGCGTAAGGTCTCTAGCCTTGAGCAGGGGGTTGGACTGGAAGATCTCCAAGGTCCCTTCCAACTCTGCTATTGTGTTATTCTGCCAGCGCCTCCATTTCTGAGTTCCACCTGTGTTCCCGTGATGCCAGTCTGGTCGTACGATGAGGTCATGGGCTGAGTCATGCTTTCTTATCTATGAACAGCCCCTTGCATCAGCCCAGAAGGATGCTTTCCTTTCTCGGTTGGTTCTCTTTCCCCTCCTTGAGTAAGTCAGACTTCCTTGTTACTTTCTCCTGAGGAGGAAGCCCGCTCAATTCAACTCAATCTTATACCAGCTCAAAGGCCCTAAAGCCGCTTCCCGACACAATCTAAAGCTAGCATGAGACCAAACGGTTGAACACATCAAATGCTTAAATCAACATTGCATAAGAAACAAGCCTGCAATTAAAAAGAGAGAAGCGAAAGGCGGTTGAAATTTTGATTCGGTAAAGCATTTCCTGAAGCAGGACAGACTTTATCATGGTTGGAAGAAGAATCTTCGGTTATTTTACACCAACATTCCTAGCTATTATCGTTGCACGCATGAGCAGGTTCTGCTGGATCCCAAAACCAACCCATGAGGTACTTCTCTCTGCAGACAACATTTTCCAGATTTAAACTAAGAATAGTGGTTTGCATAGCTTTGATAGACTGAATAAGCCCCCCTGCATTCACAGGAGCCACTAAACCACGTGGGAGACAAAATTGAACATTTTAAAATTCTTCCAGCAATCTGCAGAATATTTTTCCCAGCAAGGCTGAGTTGCTGCCAAGGCAGATTTAAGGTTTGCTCATGTCACCTGGAGCTGATTCCTGCCCTGGCAGAATTAACAAAATTGGATATTTCCTTTTTTTCTTCTTCTTTGCCTTAATTAAGCGGGGGAAAGTCAGTGATGAAAAGTTTGAACAACCCTGGAGTGATATAAAAGCCTTTTCCTTGATATCTCTCAATTACATAATCCGTAACTTTCTGGAATAGGGTTTAGCTCCAGGGTTGAACTGGTTTTGTTCAGTCCTGTTTCTTTTAAAATTATTATTATTTTTCTTCCAAACCTTTGTAGCGGGAATTACAGCCAAGAAACAATAGAAATGCTTTGAAAAGTTTGAAAAGTCATAAACTTTTATTTCAGTTACACAAACTGAAACTGCTTTATTGCATCTTATCAAAATTGCTCAGATATACAGGGACATCCGGTATGCAACTTAAGGCCTCCCTTGACACACAATTTGCCAATCCCTGGAGGTTTTCAAGAAGACTCTGGACAACCATTTGTCTGAAAGGGCATAGGATCTGCTGCTTGAGCAGGAGGTTGGACTAGAAGACCTCTAAGGTCCCTTCCAACTCTGCTATTCTGTTACTCTATAATCCCAGATGAATTCACCGGTGGAGCAGCTTGCCACCAGAAGGTTTTCAAGAGAAGACTGGACCGCCACTTGTCCAAGATGCTAGGAGGACTCCTGCCTTGGTCCCGGGGTTCATAAAATCCTAGGACTGGAAGGGACCTTGAAGGTCTTCTATTTATTTATTTATTTATTTGTTTGTTTGTTTGTTTGTTTGTTTGTTTGTTTGTTTGTTTATTTATTTATTTATTTATTTATTTATTGGGGGTGGATGTTAGCTGGCAAAGTTGGTTGCTAGCTGCTGCTTACAAATTTATTTATTGGGGGTGGATGTTAGCTGGCAAAGTTGGTTGCTAGCTGCTGCTTACAATACTATATACTATATGCAGTACTACAGGTAGGCCTTGTCTTAGAACCATAATTGAGCCCCAAATTTAGGTGACTAAGCAAAGCACTGGTTAAATAAGTTTTGCCCCAGTTTATGACCCGTTTTTTTTGTCCCAATTGTTGAGTGAATTACTGCAGTTGTTAAGTGAATCATGCAATCTGGCATCCCCCATTGACTTTGCTTATCAGAAATGGTTGGGAAAGTTATAAATCACATTACCCAGGAACAGTGTCATAAATACATGCTAGTAATTCCCCGAATTTTGATCATGTGATCATGGGGATGCTGCACCGATCATAAGTGTGATAACCCGACATAAAGTCACTTTTTTCAGTGCTACCGTAACTTCGAACCGTTACTAAACAAACAGTTGTAAGTCAGGGACTACCTGTATGCAGTGGTGGACTGCTGCATGGTTGGAGAGGTTCAGGAGAACCTCTAGCTGCGATCACTGGCTGGGCCTGCCCACCCACCCTTGTGCTTTCCATAAATATCTCTTCCCCCACCCACGCTGCCCAGGTGAGTTCCGTGCCACCCCTGCTGTACTCACCGGAGCTGCATGAGTCGATTAGCTGCCTGTTTGAAGCTGTGTTTCAGCCCCAAAGCAACGCATGCGAGCAAAGCGAGTGTGCGTGCGCTCATGACCAGCGAACCACTCATCAACCCACCTCTGCCTGTATGGCTTTACAATGAGGGTAATCTTTGTCTGTGCCTCCCACTCTGACTCAAATCAAGCTTTCTTTTGCCTCGCTTCTCAAGCTTAAACATTCTGTTCTCATTGCCTGATATTTAAAGCAACCACTCCAACCACTCCATAGCACCAATAGTTACAGCTATAAAGGAAAAATGCCTTTCTGCAAATATTCTGGCATGCTGTCCTTTCCCCACAGACCTCACAGGATGCCTTATATGCAACAGAGTGTGATTGGGTTTAAAACTAGCTATCATGTCAAACTGTTAGATTTTCTGATATCTAGAGAAATGCACACCAAATGCACTGACAATGTGCACAGGAGGTTTGTTCTAGGGAGGGGGTTTTGTTTACTCTAGGATCAGCAGTGGTTTGAAGAAATTCTGATAGGCTCACAAACTTGTCAATCTTCAGGGTCTCAAAGGAGGCAGAAGTGAAAGTCACCACAGGTTTGCTTCATATTGTTTTGTGATGGATGAGGAGTAACAAGTATTATAGAAATCATGATAAAGGAAGGAAACTCAGATCTCTGGGGTTAAAATCAGTAATCCTGCCCTGATACTAAACTCTGGTAGGACTCAGAGAAATTAAGCTATCACAAGCTTTCTCAAGGAATCAGGACAATAAGAGGTTCCTCCACTTCAGATCAATTCCTACAAAGAATAGACAATTGGCTATTTATAGTCATTTATACTTTCAGAAGAAGCTATCTGGATCCATTCCATTTATGTGTATGCATTAAAATGCATTATCTTGTATTCCAAAAATGGTCTTTTTTATTTTATTACAGAGATTTGACTGGTGTATTTTTAAAATCCAACACGATTGGAAAGCTGCCAAAACTAACTTCAGAAACAAGGATTGTATATTGACAGACCTTGTTTCTTTGAGTTCTTTTGTTCTCCAATTACTACACTGTGTTAAGTGGAGATGAAGCAATTGCTGGGCCATATGTAGGTCAGTAAATATCCTAAAAATAAAAAAAATACACTGCAAAAAAACTATGGAAGGAAGGAAGGAAGGAAGGAAGGAAGGAAGGAAGGAAGGAAGGAAGGAAGGAAGGAAGGAAGGAAGGCTTAGCAACTATACTTTCTTAGCCAATAATAATTCAGATCAATAATAATTCAGATCAATGCTGTTCATTTCTGAAGGAATATGTATTTGTTCTGTATTTGTTCTATTTTTTTTCCTTTTCTGCCAATGTAGCATCAGCCTCCTTCCAGCCAAAGCTTTTTTATTTATTTGGATTGGAAAATTCTTTCCCCCCCCCCCAATTTATTCAGGATTCCCAGTCCCTTTCTCAAGGGATATTCTACGAAGTTCTTCTAGGCTTCTCTGCTTAGAGCATACAAACTCATATTACTTTCTGCTCAGCAACCTTAAGACAATAATGCCTTGTCTGAATAGCTATGAATGACATCATATATTCAAGAAAAGAAGCGTGAGCTCTTTGCACTTCCTCACCTCCATTTCTCTCTTTCCCACATTCAAAATGCTCTCCTACATTCAAAATGCCACTGTATGCAACATTCTGCTCTTTATTCACTGGAGTAAGCTCAAATGGTGATTGCTTGCTTGATCTCACGGGAGAAAGGGGATGCAGATTTCTATTCAGATGCATTTACTTTTAACCATCTGATTTGATTTTGCACATTCATTGTTAGAATTTCAAAGCATCCAAGGAGATGCTAGCTATGTGTGACCCCTTGCTAAGCCTATGGAAGCCTTGGAGCTGAATTTTCATTTCTGCATTTTTGGGATACTTCCCCACTCACGTCAGGAAAATTTCTGTCCCATAGTCTCAATCTAATTAATGAAATCTGCAAGTTTCCTATTTTAGAATAGATACTAACAGAAATAAAGAGACGGTTGTCATTGGAATCATCCCACAGAAATCAGTAGAAACTTTGGAGCAGTTGAGTTATGCACTACTAATTATAAAAACAGATAATTAATAATGGCTCTGGGATTGCTAGGTTTTATGTCATTAATGAATAAATGCACACTTGTGCATTATTGCAGATGAAGATGGAACTTAGAGAGGAAGATTGGACTGTAGCAACAGGTTAGGATTTCTTATCAAGGCATCACTTGTTACAAGATTAATACTTTATTCTGAGCCTTTGAGATTATATCCAACCTCACTCTCATATTCCTATGAAGAAGGACAAGATGCAAAGGTAATCAATTTATTAAAAGGCAAAACACCATCTGTTCTTGGATGGATGTGTGGCCTTCCCTCCCAATTCTTGGGGATGTCATTCAGTACTAACAAAAAAAAGAGTTATTCCTTGATTTTACCTGCCTTTTATTTTACTCAGTAGTGAGGGATAGTATCCCTAACTGAGAACAATGTCAGTCAGGGATTCAAAATAGAGACAGACTTGTTTTATGCTTTTAGACCAACTGGGATGGAGCCAGGATAGAGGTGATATATTCATTCTTGTGCTTCTTGAACTATCAGCAGCTTTTGATACCATCAACCATAGCATCCTTGTGGGCTGATACCAGGGGTTGTGATTATGGGGCATTATTTTGCAGTGGTGTCTTCCTTCCTTCAGGTCCAGTTTAAGTGCATGTTGGATAAAAGAGAGAAGTTGTTCCACAGGCAATTCCTTCATGAGTGGCCACAGAGCTCGATTGTCTCCTCTTTTAGATAAAACCCACATGAAACTATGGGTTTGGATGGGGAGCAACTGTCTCTGATGGGGTCCTACCAAGACCAAATGGCTGTTGAGGATACCTAAGTCTTTAACCTTGGGTGTTGTACTGTCCCATCAAGGGTTATGCCCAATATGGGGGCCAGCTGGACTAGTAGCTCTTGCATGGCCAGAAATAATTTTGCACAAATTTCCTGGCTCATAAGGCCCATCAGACAATCATTCCAATCAGCCCAAAGCCCAATTACTGAAATGTGCTCTTCAGATTATTGCCCTTAAAGGGCATCCCAGAAGTTTCAACTGGCCTGTAATGCAGCAACATGGGCAGTGATGGGTGTGCCTCAATGTGCTCATGTGTACCTCTGCATCATGAGCTGCACTGGTGGACAGTTGGTGTCTGGATGTGATTCAAGGTTGTGATTATGACATATAAAGCCCTACATACTATAGGGACTATCTCCCATCAGCCCAGCTGGTTCCACCCAACAGTTGGTATCCTTTTTTGTCCCCTCAATTAAACAAAGTCATATATCAGAACCCCGGAAGCATGCCTTTTCCATCATAATGTCTGCCCTTAAAATGAGATTCCTGCTGATAGTCCTGTGACTCGCACCCTACTGGCATTCCAAAAAGCCTTAAAGGCCACCCTATTCTCCAGGCTTTGGGTTAAGGTGGTAGGTGCACTTGCTGGATTGTAGGTGAATTTGGTTGACTAGATCCACCATCAGTTCTTTTTAAACTATTCATTATTTTGTTAGGGTGTCACTTTAGTTGTATACCACCCACAGCCTGTTAGAGGTGATTGTTGCCTAAATCAACCCAAATTAAATTAAATTAAATTAGATGTCTAAACTATAATATATACAATAAACTACTTGCTTTATAATTGGTATCTGTCCTAAAGAATGTTATTTAATTACCTGGTTATAAATTCTTTTAAAAAACCCAAATGTCTAACTTAATTATTCTTTTGTGAATTGGTTTAATGGACAAAGATGTTGAAACTGCTCCTGCTTTAAGAGAAAAGTAAATAACTGACAGGGGTCTGGTTTCTTGCATATGATACTTTGCCCTGCAGTTAATGATATTCTCGAAGTTGATGGAGGCAGATACCTCTTAAGTCCTGGGAAATCAGATATCCCCAAATCAAAGCCTTTACCATCTGCATGAATCATAGATTATTATTCCCTTGAAGGCTCTGCCATAAATACATATTTTGTTGCAAAGAGACTCCTCTGATTGTGCTTCAGGAGCCATTCATATGTGGCAGCAAAATCAGACAGGAACCCTTTAGTGCTTGGTAGAAGAGTGCTGTGAAGAAAACCAGAAGCCTGCTGGGTACTAAAGAGCTTTGGAATTATAGCTGTTCTGTGGTGGCATAAACATGAGAAATGTCCTGACATCTTTAAAGCCTCCGTAAATATGTTTGGAGCTTAGAACTAATACCGCATATATCAAGGCCCCTGAACACTCATGCATCTCTTATTCTGCTGATATCTCACAGGTCATTTTTGAAAGGTTTGTTAATTCCCTGCAGTTTTTCTTTATTTAATTATTTTTAGTAATAAATCTGATCTTGTGATAGTATAAAAATCAACAGTCATACTAGAAAGGTCTCTGCAGTGAGTGTGGTTCATAGCTGTTAAGTAAGATCTAGAGCAAGGGGCTATTGTTGCATACTGTATGTTAAGATTTGATATCATGCAATTATTAATTAGTCATGAGACTGATACTTTAGATATAAATATATAGAAACAGTTTTGTATCTTATCACAGAGAATTGGCAAGGCAGTCTTCATAACAGAATGACAGAGTCGGAAGGGACCTCCTGCACAAGCAGCAAACCCTATACCATTTCAGCCAAATGGTTGTCCAATCTCTTCTTAAAAATCTCCAGCGTTGGAGCGCCCACAACTTCTGGAGGCAAGCAGTTCCACTGATTAATTGTTCTAACTGCCAGGAGATTTCCCCTTAGTTCTAGGTTGCTTCTCTCCCTGATTAGTTTCCATCCATTGCTTCTTGTCCTGCCCTCAGTTGCTTTGGAGAATAGTTTGACTCCCTCTTTTTTGTGGCAGCCCCTTAGATATTGGAATACTGCTAACATGTCATCCCTGTACCTTATTTTCATTAAACTAGACATACCCAATTCCTGCAATAGTTCTTTGTATGTTTTAGCCTCCAGTCCCCTAATCATCTTTGTTATTCTTCTGTGCTCTCTTTCTAGAGTGTCAACATCTTTTTTTATATTGTGGAGACCAAGACTGGATGCAATATTCTTAGTGTGATCTTACTAAGACATTATAAAGTGGTATTAACACTTTATGTCACAGAATGGAACAACTTGCCACGGCCAACTCATCACGATCAACTTGCCATGGCCAACTTGCTGCAGCCAACTCACCACAGCCAATTCACCATGGGACAATTCGACAATTCAATTTAATTGTTTAAAATAATTTTAAAAATATTTTAATTTTTGACAGTCACATTTCATTTTGTCCCTTCTTTTGCATCCTTTATTTAATGAAACTATTCTACCATTTCTTCTATATTAGTGTAACTAATATTGTCCCATGGCAAGTTGTCCTGTGATGAATTGGCTGTGGTGAGTTGTCCCATGACGAGTTGGCTATGGCAAGTTGATCATGGTGAGTTGGCCACAGCAAGTTGTTCTAGACCCTCATGTGATCCCTCTGTTAATGCAGCCTGGGATTGCATTGGCTTTTTTGCTATCTGCAACACATTGATGGTTCATATTTAAGTGATTTCATGCTAGGACTCCAAGATCCATCTTGAAAGTTACTACTGTTGAACCACTTATTCTATACCTGTGCATTTGGTTTTTCTTGCTTAAATATAGAATCCCATTTTTTTTTCATTATTGTATTTCATTTTGCTAGATAGAGCTTAGTGTTCAAGTCCGTCAAGATTCTTTTGGATCAGAGCTTATCTTCTGGAATGTTGGCTATTCTTGCCAGTTTGGTGTCATGTGCAAATTTGATGAATTCCCCTTCTATCCCCACATCTAAATCATTGATGAAAATATTGAAGAATACAGGGCCTAAGACAGAGGTTTCGGGTACCCCACTGCATACTTCCCTCCATGTAGATGCAGTTCCATTAAGAACTACATATTGAGTGTTGTTAGTCAGCCAGTTATGAATCCATCTGGTGGTGATGCTGTCTAATCCACATTTTTCTATCTTATCAAGTAGTAGGTTGTAGTCTACTTTATCAAATGCTTTCCTGAAGTCTAAGAAAATTGCATCCACAGTGGTTCACTGGTCCACTAATTTTGTCACTTTGTCAATGAATGCAATAATACTTGTATGGCATGGGTTTTTGAAAAACCCATGTTGGCTTCTGGTTATGAATTTGTTTGCCTCTATATGTTTGCAAATTTGTTGTTTGATTATCTTTTCCAGAATTTTCCTAGGTATTGGTTTCAGGCTGATAGTCCATAGTTTCCCAGATCCTTTTTTCTTTTCCTTTTATGAAGATAAAATCAGCCCTTTTCTAGTCATCTGATAGTTCCCCGGTACTCTGGGACCTTTGAAAGATATGGTTCAGTAGTTCTGAGATCATATTTGCCAATTCCTTCAGAACCTTGGGGTTCAATCCATCTGGTCCTGGTGATTTGAATTTGTCTAGAGAAGATAGGTGTTATCTTATCATTTACTTGCTTATTTTGACTTGGATTC
>JANHFL010006140.1:660056-674143 GCA_032468155.1 Oxyrhabdium leporinum
GGCAGGCAGGCAGGCAGGCAGGCAGGCAGGCAGGCAGGCAGGCAGGCAGGCATCTCAAGATTTTTTGTGAAAATCCATATTTCTCTGCTTGTTAAAACTACTGTTTTCTTTCATTTCTTTTTCTGACTCTTTTCATGGTAGTAGAAAAAAGCCCTGTATCCATTTCAGCAATTAGATTCCGTGGTTTTTATTGGAATATCGGGTCCTCTGGGTTTAACAGGTCTTTATTTTCAAGCCAGCATGCACAGAATTCAATAAGAAAATATAAGGGCATTATTTTGATCAGCTGGAAAGCAAATCAAAGGGTTTTTTTTAATGTTTATTTAGTTTGGGGAAATTAAATAAATGCAACTGATGAATAAAATACAATATCAGCAAATGTGCCAAATCATTAATAGAATATTAATCAACAAGAGGTAGCCCTCTTCACCAACCCTTTCCAAAGAGAAGCAGAAAAAAATGGAGGAAGAATAGCATGCATGATTGAATTAGATATAGAATAAAGGAAACCAAGGGTTTTTTTAAAAACTGATTATAGCCAAAAGCATTTTCAACAAAGAGTTTCACTTGCTGAACATTTTACACCCTGACACCAATGCCACAAAACACAAAAATGCGGTAATGGATGCTGGAAGTCTTTAAAACTTTTGCATTGCATAAGATACTCTATCTAGCCAAAACCTAAGTCTTAATTAAAGAATTGGCTCTGTGCAAGCCAAAGCAAGCCATTATTTACCCGAATTCATAAATCTGAAGCAGAAGCTTTTAATCACCTCTTGGTCACCATATCATTGAAAAAAGCAAAAGGGATAGAGGTACAGGTATGTGCTTGTCGAATCCAGTTTCATCTGGTTAGTTTAGTGGATTATTTTGAAAGGTTTGATTGATTTTCTTTCACATTTCTTGTTTGCAATATGCACATTTTAGTGTCTACCTATTCTAAACATTTCTCCCAGTATAAAGCATTTGGGGGCATACTTTCTTGCAATATATAGTATATAGTTTTGTTTATATTTTTAAGAAGTTTGAACATTTTTGGATACTTTTTTCTAAACTGAGTTGAAAACATTATCAAATACCTGGGGGGGAAAGGTTAGTTGTTTGTTTGTTTTTAACACATACATTCTGGTTCTTCTATGCTTTGGAAGGTGGGACTAAAATAATGACCTTGACTTATGACCAGTCGCTTAGTGATAATTCAAAGTTATGACAAATCTCCCCAGTGTTACTTATGACTCAGATTCGAAGTTCTGACGGTTGCCCCCCCCTGGTCATGTGAGTGTATTTTGGGAGCTCAACAAATGCATTTACTGCCACATCCCACAGTCACATGATCATGATTTACATTTTTGGCCAACCATTGCAGACAATGGTTCACTTAATTAGTATTTTGTTTGCTTATCAGCTGTCATAAAAACATTTGTAAATTTGGATTCAGTCACTTGGTGACCCACTTAATGATTTGCACAACTTATAACCTTAATTCCAAAGTCAATTGTGATTGCAAGTTGAAGGCTACTTGTTTGGATGGGTTAATTTTTCATCCATCCCTTGCTTAGAGAATGTGTTCAAAAGATCCAGGAGCATAAAGTAAACACAGAGATTATTCTCTAACCACACAGCCAATATTATATATTGTAGCTGTTAATAAAATGTAAGCTTATCTTCCATTATTGATCTTCTCACTGAAGAATACTCCATGAGCCACCCGGGGTCACCCAAACTGTGTTTTGAAAAGCAGTGATCTATTGCACGCATCTCTGTGCCAGTAATAAAAGCACACAGACTTAGTAACTTAGATAATTTTCTTTTTCTTTTTAGATTGCACCACAGGAAAACTCTTGGAACATTATACAATAAAAATGTAAAATAAAATTCCAGACTGAAACCAAACAAGCAATTAAAGTAATGAAACACAATATCCAACAGTTTAAATAACTTCAGAAATAAAAATTTACAAAACTCCTAACATTAGCTGCCTTATTATTTTTTTTACTGTCACCTAAAAAAATAGAAGGGAGTTGATATGCAAGCCATGGATAGTGTTGTTGTCATGTTTAGTCACTAAGTGGCATTGGACATTACTGAATCAACAACAGCAATTGTTTACAAATAGTACTAAACTGGGCTTTTATAATCTCATTTTTCAAAATTTCTCAAGCTTTTTGAGTTGTTTTCCCCTTGAGGATTCTCATCCATGGAATCCTTCCCAAGCTCTCTCTAAAGTCCAAGACTTCAGTTTGACTTTGTTCTATAGCTTGTGCTTGCATAACATTGAATAATTCCAATATTGCATGATCACTCCCCCCCAAGGGTCCTGTAGCTTCAACACCTTCTATCATTTCATCTCTGTTAGTGAGAATTAAGTCCAATATGGCTGAACCCCTTGTTCCCTTCTCTACTTCTTGGGAAGCAAAGTTGTCTGCTAGGTTTGTCAGGAACCTGTTTGATCTCCCACTTGGTGCAGAGTTTGTCTGCCAGTTGATGTCAGGGTAGTTAAAATCCCCCATTACTCTGTAGCCAATGTTGATTGAGATGTTAGACAAAAGCAGATCAGATTTGTGTGTGAAATTAAAGACATGTGAAATGTTATGATCTTATGAAATTTCTGGGTGGGAAAGTGAGCTAGTGAGCCACCAAGATCATTTTAAGAGCTATCTTCAAAGCATCTTTTGAAGTTCTTCAATCAATTTGTGAACACGTTTTCTCTGGATTTCATGAAAAAAAGAGAAATTATCCAACAGCTTTTCAAGAGTTAGATTTCTTTAAATGATGATCATAGCACTACTACCACTGGAAAAGCTGCTTGGAGGCTGTCCCTGGCTAAGTACTAAATCTGAGTTACCATTCTAAAAGCAAGGGAAGGTGAGGTCTGCTTGATAGTAGCTATAAAAGACAGGATATTTCCCTATATATTTTGTCAATTTCCTAACTAAGTACAGATAATCCTCAACCTACGACCATAATGGACCCCAACATTTCCATCTTAAGCTATAATGGTAGTAAGTTAAAGCACCTGTGTGACTGGATCCATTTTTTTTTTTGCAGTGGTCATTAAGCAAACACCATGGTTATTAAATGAGCATAATGATCACTGTTAAGCAAGTCAGTGTATTCCTTTTATGCTGGAAACTGACCAAAAAAATGTCATAAATCACATATGACTATATAACGCAGCCATAAAGGTAACTAGGTTGCCATGTGCCTGAAATGTGTTCATGGGATTTTGGCTGTGTTTTCAGCCATCAGAATTCCAGAACCAAGTCGTAAGTAGCTTTTGGGGGTTCTGTTGTAACTTCAAACAGTTGCTAAGTTGTTAAGCAAGGACTAACTGTAAATGCAAAAACATCATGTCCTGCTTCGAGAGTTTCACTGAATTCTCTATTTCTTTGAAAGTATTTCTGATGCTCATTCTTTTGTTATCTAGCTAATATGAACTGGTAGGAATGGGATGAAATGGGAACCTGTATGTCATGAAAATTCTCTGCCTGGAATAAATGCAAAGACGTTTAACTTCATTTGCTTGCTTAACTTTACATCATCACTATTATTATGGTACATCACACAGTCAGATGTTTAGACTGGATCTGGCATTTTTATCCACCTATCGAGTCCTTCCCAGGGACCCAAGGTAGGCGGATGTTGTTGTTGGATGTTGCTAAATTATTATTATTAAATTATATACTGACAGATATAAACTTAAGATGACAGCTTGCCTGAAGCAACCTTGTGAGTTTAAGCTTGTAGTTACATTTTTGTTTTTTAAAAAAGAGATTGAGGTGGGTGTTCCTACTAGAAAGCCAATTACTGTCAGATTCTCCTGCCTTATTTATTGCATTAGTTCATTTCTCATTATTAAATGGAAAGGAATTTAATGGCTGTTAAGGGGTGAGCCAAGGAAGAAGCCTTAATTCTTTTTTTACTCCTCCCTGCAGGTGGTCAGACAGCAGAATTAGCTGACTTCATGTAGAAAGAAAAATTCCTTTACATGTTGAAAATAAAAATGGTTTGACAATGACATAGGATTTCACCACAGCTATTTCTGAAGCAGTCGGAAGTGGAAAACAAAGGCAAATAGTGTAAATCCTTTCAATGTTAATGACAGTTTTGTGAATAAAGTCAGGAGGGGGGGGGCAAGATCAGAATATGTTTTATTCATCAACACTAATATTTTTCTGCCCTAATAATGTCATAAAAAATACCAGAATGCAGATTCTCTGCTGACTTCCAAAGCAACTTTCATAAAAGGGGACACCTTTTCATTCAGAATGATTGACTGAAGGCAAGTTGATCATACGAATCAGAAGAGCAAAGACCAAAAACGTCTGCAATTGGAGAAGGATTCATGAAAGTAGAAAGATACATTTTGCCATAGAAATTGACTATCTTACAGCTGTTACCATACTACAGTGTTTCACAGGTATGGACTTTATATATTCAGATACAGCATTTCATATATTACCTTTGCAATGCTGAAAAGACAGTCTTAATACGAACATCTGGACTGCTTCTGCTTCTTGTAACTTGAAAATTAAGCACCTAAGATAAGAAAACATTTTAATATATTCTACTTAAAAGCTGGGAAGTCTATCAAGAACCAGAAAAAGAATGTTTTGAGAACCAGATTGAGCTAATTAGCTATGAGTTGGCCATCCCTGAAAAAAAGATTACATATTAGGTGATTAACAAGGATTCTTAATGAGACACGCTATCAATCTTGAAAAACCCAGAACAACGCGTGCAAGGGTTTTTTTTTTTACAAGACTGAGTTAACCTAATGAAAATTATAATCTTCTTCTTCCTCCTCCTTCCCCAAAGCTACGCCTTTCAAACTTATATGCAAACAAACACGATAGAAAGTGGTACTGCACCAATGCCAAGTTTCAATTACACTGAAGCAAGACACTAATGCAAAGTGATTTTAGTTTAGGGCTCAGCAATACAGATGATTCATAATTGATCTGTTGTTTCTTATGATTAATTTCAGGCACTCTTGAGGTTGTTCACATAATTAATCCTTTTTAATAGGTTAATTACAAATTGAATTGTGGGGCAGGCTGGCCATCTCTTGGAATTTGGTCATTCAGAGGCCATCTACTCTTACTCTTCCTTTATTATTTGCCTCCTCCTGTCACAGCAGTCATTTCAGGACCATTTTATCCTACAAGGCAAGCTGATTCACTTATCTCACCTCTTTATATTTTGTCCTTGATGAAGTTATTGTAAGCAAATCAGCCTCACTGCAGCCTACAGAATACAAGGACATGTTTACTCCTGTATTCACTTAAGCATATTGAAGCTTTGAAAAATAATTGATCTCATCCCTCTTTTTTTTCTGTTTACCCAGGCTCATGAAAATCAGCACATTTTTTGTCTTAGTCTGTACAGCTTTGATGTTTGCAGTTAACTTGCTTATATTTATCAACAGCCCCCAATCCCATATTAATAGTTTAGGTGTGGTTAAGTCCCTACCTGCTAGTTTTCAACTTCAGCAAAAGCATAGATGGGGCAGGAAAATGGTGATTTGGTTGAGCTAGGTTTTGTGAACCAAATCTATTTCAGTTAAAGTTTCTGTAAGGGACTGAGAAGAGCAGGCGGTTTGTGTGTGTGTGAGAGAGAAAGAATATTAGAGATTAGCAGTGAAAAAATATATTTGTCCCAATAGCCATCTCTGACACTGGGTTGAGGCTCAGGAACAGAATCTCAAAAGTCTCAATGGCAATCATGCAGTAAAAGCCTTGTCCTTTTGTACTTGCATCTTATGTCACCATGCATACAAAAGGATCAGGACTTGAGACTTTTGAGATTCTGGTCCTGGGGTCTATGACAATTTGACATGGCCAACTTGCCATGGCCAACTTACCACGGAACAATTCTCTGTGGGACAAGAGTTACACTAACATCAAAGAAATAGTGGAATAGAATCATTTATAAAGGGATGCAAAAGGAGGGACAGAATGAAAAGTGAATGACAAAAACTAAAATTATTTTTTTATTTATTTTAAATACGTAAATTGAATTGTTAAATTGTCCTGCAGCGAGTTGTCCTGCAGCAAGTTGGCCATGGTGAGTTGGCCATGGCAAGCTGGTCACAGTGAGTTGGCCACAGCAAGTTGGCTGTAGCAAGTTGTCCCATTTCGAACATTTGTATTTGTGCATACAATCACAAAGATAGTAGGAACCAAATGTCTCATTCCAAGCATGAGGCTTTTTTCCACTACAATAGCAGTAGGGAAGCAGCATTGTTGGGTCTTATTGTCAAGAGAAGGGAATCAGCTTCATGTCTCTTCCTCTTGTTGGTCTGATCCTGATAAAAATTGCTTTTGTCCACTGGGTTGGAAGACTCAAAGTTTACTTTTTATTGAACTGGCATTCTTACTGTATCATTTTAGTTTATTTTAGTAGATGAAATAATAATAATAATATTAATGCCTTTTCTCTCACTGATTTCTTTACTCTTAATGGCATTCCAGTCGAAACTGCTAAACGTATACATTCACAGCACAATAAAATCTTAAATTGTAAAACACACATAGGAAGATGGATGAACTATTCCATTCTTTTCCTCCTTCTCTCTTAATGTCTGGGTCTTAGCTACTGCTGTTAGAAAGATATCATTTCAGAGAAGATGGCATCCTTGCTTATTTGGGGGGGGGGGAATATAGCTGCTGTGCCTACTGGAAATAGCTAAGAAGATGGAAGACATGGGTTGCCAAATCCCTTCTATCTGTCATGAGATAGGCCAACAATGTATTAACCAACTGATCCAGTAAGTTGTTTCACACCACAATTGCATGAGCCACATAGGTAAGGGAATATGACTAGTAGAGTAGGTATGTGTGTGTGCCTCTAAGTTATGGGTATATGTGTACACTTCCTGGCACCTGGCTGGATAAGTTCCTGCAGATTTTTTTGGCAAGGGTTTTCAGTGCCTTACCATCTTCTCCTTCCTAGGGCTCTGAGTAAGTGACTGACCCAAGGTCACCCAGCTGACAATGCAGCTAAAATGGGACTAAAACTCACAGTCTCACAGTTTCTAGCCTGGTGCCTTAACCACTGCACCAAACTGACTGTCAGCTTGTAGAGTAGGAAACAGATTTAATTTTGAACAGCAGAGGTTTATAACCTGAAGCTATTAAAGCTATTCCAAAGTTTCTGCCAAATTGTAACTTTTAACATAACAGGAGAGGTAAATTACTAAGTACATAGGGAGTAGTCATATGAGCTGCAATTAATTGTTTTAATTGAATTTCACTTAAATTTTCACTGCATTAAATTAGTTTTTTTTAAACGAAAATCTGGTGTCTCCCACTTTTGGTTCTAAACTGTGCCTGCTCTTTTGATTTTAAATCTGGCATGTGGTTTAAAGTTTAAGCATCATTCTTATGTTTTCCTTTCTTCTCCGATGTCTGTATTCCTTAAGAATGCTTCCCCACTTTAATTTTACTGTTGGGCATTCATATCAAGGAATCCCATAAAATTCACATTTCGAATCTTGCAAGACATTCTTCCTGAATGTGATATAAAAGCAGTCAAAAGAATATTCAAAGAAAAGACTAACCTTATGTATTTTGTTGAGGAAAAAAAGATAGAGATGGCTTTTTGAATGACAATATTTAGGAACAAAAGAAAAAGGATTCTAAGGATTTGAAGGAGAGCCCAGAGTAATAGAAGCTAACTCAGGTTGGTACTGTACAACAATACACTGAGCCCACTAGAGCTGTGGTGGATAGAAAAAAACTTCAAGATGGAACAAGTATTCTAGCACTGAAATATAAACTTGTGAAAATAAAGAAAGGGATTGAATCTATACTTCTTGCCCTTTCTAAATCAAAAAAGGTTGCTTTAATATTACAGGCATGAATGGTAGTAAGTCAATGCAGTGAAGAGTATGAAGTGACTTGATCATATCTGCAGGCACACACAAAAAACCTGAGACTGACACCACAATCCTACATAATGGATGTGCAGTGGGAAAATGCTTGAGGAACTCAAATCAGAGGGCCCCCAAAAAATGCAAGTTCAGAATTTGTCACCCATCGATGTTAATCATTCTTTCAAATAATTTGGTTGCAGATTGATTGATTGATTGATTGATGTAGCCAGAGGTGAGCATCTTAGACTACAACTCTGGGCAGCTCACAAAATGAACAGTAAAAAAGTAGTCTAGAGAAAAGAAGTATTCTAGTATTTGAGAGGTTGCCCCAAAGGAGGGGGTCAACTTATTTACCAAAGCACCTGAAGGCAGGACAAGAAATGGATGGAAACTAATCAAGGACAGAACCAACCTGGAACTAAGGAGAAACTTCCTAACAGAGAGGACAATTAATTAGTGGATCAGCTTGTCACCAGAAGTTATAGGTGTTCCATCACTGGAGGTTTTCAAGAAGAGACTGGACAGTCACTTGTCTGAAATGGTATAGGGTCTCCTGCTTGAGCAGGGGGTTGGACTAGAAGACTTTCAAGGTCCCTTCCAGCTCTGTTCTGATTAATTTATAGACACAGAATCCCTTTGTTTTCCAGGACCACTGAATAAAAAACTTTTCTCACATCCATATGCCCCTTCACTCCAATGTCAGTGACTGGACAGGCCATTGTTCCCAAATTGGTAACATACTCCTGGAGCCAAATTATCTGATCCTTGTGCCTGAACAACCTCATGTGATAGAGCTACAGCAATATTACTGCTAGATTAACATTGCCACATTAGCCGGCAGTTTTACAGAAGCCCTCTGATTTGAGTTCTCCAAGCTTAATGAACAAAATGCAGCCTCTAGTACACAGTGTGATACCAGCCTTTTGTTTGTGCAGCGAGCACATTACTACAGTCATAGTAATCAGATTTCAAATGAAACTGAAGATGCGCATTCACATCATTACACAGAGGTTGTGAGTACCTTGCTGGAAAATCTGGATGATTCTCAAAATCATGAAAAGGGAGTAGATAAACTTTTTCTACCTTTTGATTTCTATTCCATTTGCTTCTCTTGAAGCATGTGACAGAGTTGAGATACAGAAGATAATGTTTAAAACCATTTACAATAAAGTTAAAACTTTTCCAAATTGATACTATAGCATGGTGCCATTTACTCTGCCCATTTAAAAATTGTGCAGCAAAGTGGGCATTCAGCAAATTATTCTCTCTTTTAAAAAATTAAGCATGCTCAAAAATGCTACAATTCTGCCAATATCATCAGTTCCTCCTCTAATGGCCTTTCCCAATTTGGTTCGCTCCGCATGTCTTGAACTTCTGCTCACCACCCCTAATTGTTGGCCAAATTAGGGGACTCGAAGCCCAACACATCTAGAAAATGTAAATTTAGGGAAAGTTTCTCTGCTGAAGGTAATCTGATAGAAAATATATATTTTTGGTAATTTCATATCTATGTTTGATGCCAGGAAAAGGTACCAAATTATACAGTGATTTTATAGTGATAAGAATACTGCTGGTCATTATTTATTAATTATATGTATAGGCATCCAGAATCAGATTGACTCCTGGTAGTTTACAAACAATGAATATAAAGCATATAATAACATCTACTAAATGAGGGTCAATAGCACAATAAAACAAACTTTCCCCAGAAAAAAAGGTTGATCCCTTTCTGTTTGGCATTACAGAAAGCTCTGAAGATTCTTCTTTTTAAGTCACTAGTTAAGTTGATGGTATTACATTAGATCGTGATGGTTGAATTTTCATTCATGGATTCTTTGTTTAATATTTTTATTGTAAACCTTCCACACAGTAGATTGACTGGGAAGTAGTGAAAATAAATAGCGTTGGTATAAAGTTTGCCTTTAGCATTAGTGAGGTTTATGTTGATTTTCACTGCATGGAAAGAGGATTGCATATACAGAAGGACTGCAAAAATGCTGGACATTGCAAATGAATCTAAATGTAATAACATTGTTGTCTTTCAGTTTCACAGAAAATCCATAAATTCTTAACAAACTGCTTTGGATGTCAAACACAGATGGCTTCTAAGGGGATTATATGGATTTTCAGAGGATTTTTCTAACTGAGAGGGAAAATGTACTTGACATACAGTGCAATGGAAGTAGGATAAGGAACTTGAAGGAACATTTGGCCTTTGAGCTTATTAAAGTGCCCCCCCCCCTCAAAAAACCCCACAGTCTTTGGGGGAAAGTTTTCTGTTTAATAAAAATTCTAATGGTGACTCTGGGACAGAAAACTGAGTCTGTAAGATGGATATAATATGGAAGAAACTAAACGGTTGATGCCAAATCCAACCAAGTCTATAAAGCTGAAATGATCTATAATGTTTCTGAGGCTAAATATCTATAAAAAGAACCAAACAGAAGGACTTTTTGTTTAAAAAAAATTCACTAGCTTCAGTGAAATCTGTTTGCCCGAGTTAGCAGTATTGCCTGGGACAATAGTGTTACCTACATAAGTATACTTCTGGCTTTTAATTATCATCCAAGAAAGGGAATTAACACAATACACACTTTCTCATCTCTCAACTCCCACGTTTAATTTCCCAGTAAACCCCACCCTCGTGGGCAGCTATTATGGCTCATCCACATAGCAGTTTGCCAAATTGCAGACCAAGATAAAATTAGTTCAAATGATATTTAATTTGAGACTTATTAACCAGAAAGAATATCTCCATAACCTTTCTTGAAAACATGGCAATGTCTACAACTGCCTGGAAAAATCATTCAGGCCTGAGGGCTGCTCAGGTTGCTGAGTTAGCACTGAGAATTTTACACAAAGTTGCATGTCTCACCTTAACATATATGCATATGTGTTTATTGTGCCTTAAAGGTAACCCAAACACAATCCCAATTCTAGAAGTGTCTTGTAAATGATATTAGAGAAGAGGACTTCTTGAGATATAGCTTGCAAAGGGAAAGGGACAGGGAGGGAAAAGAAGAACCTACTTCCAAGGTCATAGTCATGCAAGCATCCCTTTAAGTCTTTCTCCCCCTCTTTTGCATAACATTATTCACACACACATATGAGAAACAGTTTGATGTAGTGGTTAAAGACACCAGGCTAAAAACAGGAGACTTTGGGTTCCAGCCTTGCCCTGAGGCAGAAAAGCCAGCTGGGTGACTTCGGATCAGTCAGTCAGGAATAAGAAAAAGGAACTCACAAATCCCTCCCAAAAGTATTATGAGTAAACTGCAGGATCTCATCCAGACAGTCATTAGGAGTCATTAGGAGACTTTAAGGCACTAAGCAAACCAATGAACAAACATCACACATACACAGAATTATGTTCCTACAGAGTTAACTTTTACAAGCAGACTCCTCGTGATCCCATGCAGTAACTAGTAAAGTAGAACAACCATCCTACCTTATGAACAGAGGTGGCATTCAGCCGGTTTGGACCTATTCAGGCGAACCGGTAGCTCCGACGATCAGCTGGCCCTACCCCTCCGCCTGTGCCCTTTCCTGTCCTATATCCACTCAGCTGATTCGTACGGCACAGCGGATTGCCACGTCTCAGCTGTGCTACTCACCAGAAGTAACATAGAAAGTAAGTTTTCAAGCTGGTTTTTTAATGCTGCGCAAATGCGCAAAGCGCACGTTAGGCACGCTCTCATTGAACCAGTTGTGAAACCACTTGCAACCCACCACTGCTTATGAACCTGATTTTTTTAAAAAAAAAAAAGTCACAGAACTGCAAAACTATGGGGTCTCTTCCCTTCCCCACACTTCCATCCCTGTTGTTTTATCCATGACAGCATGTTTGATTCTCTGTGACAGTGTGGATTTTTGTCATCTGCTTTTTCTCTCTTTTTTTCCTTTTACTTACAAAGACACATCTGTGTGAAATTGAAGTGTTTATGTCATTCTCTTGCTTTCTCAAAGCACCGTGGTAGGCCTTACAGATGGTTAGGAGCTAGTCATTGCTATTGAGTGACAAGTTGAATATGAAAACAAGTCATCCTTTTTCTCACATCAAAGATATCATGATTGAAGGAGACAAGACTTTTCTCAGGGTTAGCACAAAATAAAACCCACAGCCATAGGGCTTTGTCAGCCACATAAAGCCTGAGGTAACACCTTAGCCCTCAAAAATGGCTGCCAAACTATTATTTAATGTGATAGAAAAGAGAAAGTTATTAAATGCATAAGAAGCGACCATTTTGGGTTTGATTTTAATAAAATCAGATTTAACTTTTGCATATTAAGGTTTTAGAAGAGTGTTTTCCAATCTCAACAACCTTAGGATGTTGGCTGGGGAATTCTGGGTGTTGAAGTCCACATATCTTAAAGCTGATGAAGCTGGGAAACCTATATGAAAACAACTATTAATGGACCTCTTCCTGCAGAAATACTCAGTAATCTCAGAGGTCAAGAAGAAAGAGCTGATGCCTTCATTACACATATTTGTTCAGGAAGTCTGCTGAGAGAGAATGATAAATTCTGCAAATCTCCCCATGCCATGCTAAAAAAAAAAAAGGCAGAATTTATATATGTGAATACATTCTATTATGCTTTTCAGCATAAAACTGCAAGATGTAAGTAAAAACAGTAAAAGCAAAATATAAAGATATATGCATGGCAAAAAGAAGAGTCAGGTTGATGCTAATTCATAGCTTCCATTTCCAATCTACCATCTTCTTAATCTCAGTTATGGCAAGAAGAAGGCTTGAGCAAGTTTGGGGGCTTTCTGTAGAAGAAATATTTTGATTGCAATCGAATCTTGAACATGCATTTTTGAGTTAGTTGTTAAGTGGGTAAAATAGATTGAGAGTAGGGAAGTATGCAGTTATCTATACACATATATGAAAATAAGGCCCCTGAATTTATTACCTACAACCTTGAATTGTCAATTACTTGAAATTAGAACTCTTTAAAAGTTAGATGATGATGATGATGATTATTATTATTATTAACATTATTATTAACATTAACATTAACATTATTATTATTATTATTATTATTATTATTATTATTATTATTATTATTATTATTATTAACATTATTATTAACATTATTATTAACATTATTATTGTTGTTGTTGCTGTTGTTGCTTTGTTGTTGTTGTTAATAATAATAATAATATCTTTTATTCATTAAACATGAATCTCAGTCATGTTTAGTCAGTCATGGCGCTAATGATTGATATGGGTTGCTGCCAGTGTCCTAGGTATCGACCAAATATTTTTTTAACATGTACGATGTTCCGAGTAGCACAGTTTTTTTGCAGTTCTGCTGTTGTTATTGCAGGAAGCTACAATTTCTTGATGTATTTTATAAAATTCTTGGACATGGTACCAAGAGCCCCAATGACAATGGGTATCACTGTTACATGTTTCATCCATAATTGCATAGTTTCAATGGCCAGGTCACGATATTTCATGATTTTTTCTAGTTTTTTTTCTTTGACTCTGTCATGTCCTGGTACAGCGATATCAATAAATTGTATGCTTTGGTTTTCGACAACTGTGATATCTGGCATGTTGTGTTCCAAATGGGGATCTGTCTGTATTCAAAAGTCCCACAAGATCTTCGCCTTCTTATTTTCGACAACTTTTTCCACTTTATGTTCCCATGACTTTTTGGATACAGGTAAATCGTATTTTTTACATAATGATCAATGGACTAATTTAGCAACTCAGTCATGTCTAGCTTTGTAATCAGTTCGCGCAATTTTGCTGCAGTCACATATTAAATGTGAAACAGTTTCAACTTTGTCATTGCAAAATGAGCAGTTTGGATTGTCAGTGGTTTTTTGTATCTTTGCTTTCACGGCATTAGTTTGTAGTGCTTGTTCTTGAGCACAAGTACTAAACCTTCTGTTTCTTTCTTGATGGTTCCCATCTTAAGCCATGCCCATGTCAAGTTGTTACCACATTTTCCTTCAATGTTTTTCAAATGCTGTCCATGCAAAGCTTTGGTTTTCCATCCATTTAATCTGTCATCCAGCTGTTTTTTCCTTATATTCTGCCTTTGTTTCTGTTGTTTTAATAATGTTTTCCGTTTTCACAGCCTGCAGTAATTTTTCTGTACTTTGATTCACATAGTCATTCAAACTTTGTTTTTCTTCTTCTACAGTTTGATGGATTTGCAATAGCCCTCTGCCCCCTATTCTTCTTGGCAGGTACAA
>JANHFL010006140.1:693078-704153 GCA_032468155.1 Oxyrhabdium leporinum
GGCCCTCCAGAGATCATCCACCAAGGCGACCAATGCTGTTTCCGTGCTGTGCCCGGTCCTGAAACCTGATTGAAATGATGAGCAATGGAATTCAGTTTCTGTGGTTCCACATGGAGACAACCATAGAAGGTGCAAGATTACAAGTTGAAATGTGAGAGAACTAAATAGTACACAACATGAAATACTGAATGAAAGTAGGAAAAGAAAAATACATACATATGAAATGAAGAGAAAAAGAAAGTCAAGAATTTGTCCTCAAGAAAGAAGGCAGATACCTGTCAAACTGAGTAATTTAAAATGTTAAATCATTTTCTTTTAAACATAAACTCATATTCCTGTAAAAGAGAAAAAAAATACTTATTAGTCAAGTGTACATAGCAGAAATTCATACAGGCAGTCCTCAATTTAAAACCATTCAGTTAGCGACTGTTTAAGATTATAATGGCACTGAAAACAGTCACTTGTATAGGTAGTCCACAACTTACAACCACAGTTGAGCCCAAAATTTACATTGCTAAGTGAGAAATTTGTTAAGTGAGTTTTGCCCCATTTTATGACTTCTTGCCACATTTGTTAAGTGAACCTCTGCAGTTGTTAAGTTAGTAACATGTTTGTTAAGTGAATCTGGATTTTCCATTGACTTTGCTTGTCAGAAGGTTGCAAAAGATGATCACATGACCCTGGGACACTGCAAGCTATATAAACATGAGCCAGTTGTCAAGCATCCAAATGTAAATCACGTGACCATGGGGATGCGGTCATAAGTGTGAAAAATAGTAATGTCACTTTTTTCAGTGCTGTTGTAACTTCAAATGGTCACTAAATGAGCTGTTGTAATTTGAGAACTACTTGTAACCAATCTTCGCTTTTACAACCGTTGCAGCATCCCCTTGGTCACAGAATCAAAATTTAAACACTTCAGCATGTGTGTACAACAGCTGCAACCTCCCGGGACCTTTCCTACTAGTTTCCAAACAAGGAAAGTCAGTGGAGGAAGTCAGATTCACTTAACATGATTAATTAACTGCAGTGATTTGTTTAATAACTGTGGCAAAAAGTTCATAAAATTGGGTGCAATACACTTACTGTAATCACCTTGTTTACCAACAGAAGTTTTGGTCCCAATTGCGGTTGTTAAGTCAAGGTCTACCTGTAATAAAGTATATACAATAATTCTGATTAAATAAATTATCAAAAATGATTTTTTTAAAATGCTGATCACATTAACAGTGCTATTACTAATAATTTTTTTCAGATATTTTGCATAGATATAATGAGCTACTTTTAATTTTGCCTGTGGATCAGATAATTATGGTCAGAAACCTCATAAAGTTTTAGAGCTTTTATTAAACCAAAATATGACTCACCTGAATTTGATTCTTATCCATTGGAAGTATCACACATGTATGTGTTAGGGTTTAATTTGATGAATATATGGCAACAGTTAAATTGCAGAATCATAGAACTGTAGAATTAGAAGGTAAATTATCTAATTTAACACGTTGCTGTATTCAATAGGATCTGGACCCCATTCATGCAGGCCTTGCTACAGCTTTTGCTTATTGCCTATGTAGTACTTTTCTGCTGCAAGCACTCACCTTGGGGGGGGGGGGAGGAAAAGCTTTGCCTTGGCTCTTCCTTTAACACTGATTTGCATAAGAGATGAAGCACTTGTACCCAAGCAGTTTACTTGCAAATAAAATAGGCATGATAGTGTTGATACTGCTGATAATGATAAATAAGGGCAGCTACACTCACTTCCTATCCTAGGAACTTTGTGTGATCGATAGCCCTGTCTCCTGTTGACAGGTTGAAACAAGCACCATTATTATTTAAGAATTAACTTTATTAACAATTATAAAAGTAAATTTTCTGGTTTGAGGTAGTCCTTACAACTGAGTGGAAGAAATAATCACCAGTAAGACCACAAATAGCACATCACACACCAGCCTCTCATAGAATGCTATGAGGACATTGAATCCAGATTCAGATGAGCAATATAGTATCCAAGGTTCAGATAGATTAGATGGAACAAAAACATATAAGCATTGTATTTGCAGAAGGTGAACAAACTTCTGATTAAAAAAACAGAGGCAAATCCCCTGAAACAATTAATAGACACACACATAATACGGGACTCCACAAAGCAGACTAAAAAATCTTAAAGGAATCTGATTGAAAATGTCACTTTCCTCAGTAGGTGGTCCTGACTAATGTTGGGACTCCCAAGTACAACCTTTGAAGTTTTAGGAGCACATTTGCTTAGTACTTATTGGTTTTTTAATCAAAATTCAGCACTTATCTCACTGCTAGTGCAAAGACACATAGTTTTGCTCTTTTCATGAAGTTTATTCTTTATCTAGACTTTCTACTTCCCCTCTACTGCAGTAAAGCAGGTCTGTTCCCTGATCTCTGAAAATGTTTGTGGTTCGATTTTCAGGACTTCCCTTTACCTCCAATCTGAGAAGGTTGCCCATTCAGTGTGCCATCCAACAGTTGAATCAGTTTAGTCCAGGAGTGGGCAATTAATTTTGCCAAAAGGCTACATGAGAAGCTGGAACTGTTATAGAAGGCTAAACCAATTCTGTGAAGATGTGTAGGCACTCTCTAAATAGCAGTTGACTTCAAAATAAAGGCAATGCAGTTGCATTGTATGCATGGTGTTCACTTAACAAATATGAACAAACATTAACCTAGAACAAACAGTGATGACTTAATTTGAATAACTAGCTGGATACCCGTGCTTCGCTCCAGCCTCTCTATTGACCGGGATGACTTTGATGATACCTTTTTGCAGCGTCCCTTACTTGTGTTTTCCTAATCTCATCTGCAAATCTTTTCCTGTGTTTTTTCCCTCTTTTCCCTTTAACTGGTGTTACAGTAGAAGGAACAGAGTCATTTGTACTGAGGAGGTCAGCGTAAGAACTGATTTGGGGCTGGGACACTATGCAGGAGAAATTTAGTTCACAATCCGTTGGCTCAGTGGTGGTCGTTGATTGAAACTCATAAGGGAATATGTCTCACGCCACCTAGAGTTTGGAAGCAGTTCCAAAGGTGGAAGGCGTAGACATTTTGGTGAGGTAGTGATGTTTAGTACTGTAAGGAGCCCCAGACCGCTCCTGAGTGAAGGAGTTGGAACAGAGTTCTTTTCAAGTGGGGAGGGGTTAATATAAGGCAAGTGGCAGTTGGAACAGAGTTCTTTTCAGGTGGGGAGGGGGAGTAGAATGTCTAACTCCTTAGCATCAGAGCATGATGTACTAATAAACTGATGATCATTTCGAAAAATCCTTTCTTAGTGAGCACCTAGAAGCCAAGAGAAACATATGTGCCAAATTTCAAGTTTGTAGACTTTACAGTTCTGGAGATTTTGTGATGAGTGAATGGTATTTGGCTTTTATATATGTAGAGATTAGAGTGTTTTGCTCCATTCTGTACTGGCATGTTAAATCTGAATCTTCTTCTTTAACTGTAATCTTTGGGGGTGGGGGTTCTTGTTCCCTCTCATGTCCAAAATTCAGTGATAAGTGAGAATCTCCATCTTATCATGATTTTCCCACAAAAAAACAAAACAATCATACTTTTCCATGGGAAAGATTCTTATTATTAATTTCAACTTTTTGTTTTAAATCCATATGGATTCTTAGATCATTTTAACTTTCCAAAAGCAACACTCTAAATACCTTTTTCCTGTTTATTCCCAAAAATTTTTTTTTCTAAATCCTTAAGCTTGTATTTAAAACTTCTATTGAAAAGAAGAATGAATCTCACCCAATGAACACAATTAAAACTTGCTGTTCTGAACGGTCTTAATGTTTCATAACAGCAAAAAAATAATTCCAAAATAATGAGGCTCAGTCGAGCTTTTTGTTCATAAAGGATGCATTACAACTGTGTCTTAGTTGGAATTCCTTGATTCCCAACCGCAAGACTCATAAGAAAACCACAAAAACCATGGTTTCTGCAGTATATTTACAAGCAGTGGCTGTCCAGAGTGTATGTGTACAATCTCACAATCTCTTCTTTCTCTGGAGAGATTTTTGCCGGCCATGATCCAATGTCTGGTCATAGTCTCCACTGCAAATACCATCTTGCCTAGACAGAGATGTCTAGTTTACCATGGCCTTATTGGAAGTTCCACTAAGCATCTTTTTCAAAGTGAATGAAAGGACTGAGAAGTGAAAAAAAAGAGACTGTATTCTCTTTTCATTTATCCTTGAATAGATGCTTCCCTTTTGTTCCTCTGCTACAAAAAGATTTCTGGCATCAGGTTTCAAGAATATATATCAATGTTCAAAACTGCTGAGATATAAGAGGAGTTCTGTAATTACAAAACACCTTAATTAAGCTGGAAATACTGGATCTGCTCTCATGGTGTTTTCCAACATTTTAGAACATTTTGTTGTTGCTGCTGATATAGCTGATTGATTAGATTTATTATGACTACCCCCTCCAAAAGACTCTGGGTGGCTTACATTGGAATAGACAATTAAATAGACAGTTAAAAATATTACAACAAAACATAGCATCCCAGAGTAAACAACAATAAAAAAATATGACAGGGTCTTCACAAACTTACCCCCGAGCTGAAAACAGAGTCAAATATTAAGAGCCTCCCATACATCCAGGAGAGTGGGTGCCATACATATCTCTGGGTGGATACTATTCCAGAGGGCAAGGGCATCAACAGGAAAGGTATGCTTCCTCAATCCCACAAGGTGACAATACTTAATTAATGGGATGTGGGGCAAACCCACTCTGCTCAAACATGTAGAAACCATTGGGCATAGCTATAGAACAAACTGTACAAACTGTGTGTAGCAAAGATATAAGTGTATTTTTGTGTGTATGCTTTCAAGTCAGTTTTGATTCCTAATGATTGCATGTACTAGTCCCTGGAGTTTTCTTGGAAGGATTTTTTTAGCAGTGGCTTGACATTCTTCTTAGAACTAAGAGAGATCTGGTTTTGTGCTTAAGGTTGAGCTAGAACTTTCATTCTCCTTGTGACTAATCTGGTGCCTTAACCACTGCACCAAACTCGTTCTCACCCATGTCCATTCAGAGATACCAAAATCTGTAATGAAAGACATCATTGGACAACATCCAAAGATCTGCACAATATTACCCTTACTGTTGTCTATCAGCATAATATCCTAATGGCTTAACAAGTTGGAATAAGTCAAGCTAAATGAGATTTCATGCTTTTTGCAAGAAATGTAGTTGAATTCCATGTCCCTTCCAATATACATTGTCTGGGTTGGCTGAGTATAAAGAGAACTTAGTCAAGCATACCTTTATGAATGCTAAGATTATTAAAAAAAGATTTAAAACAAATGACACTGAGAGCTTGATTGATTCCAAATAAATGTTTTGGAGTTAAGTTCTCCATCAGGACATACCTGCTTTTCTACTGTCTGGATTTTTTCTCGTCTTTGATATCAGAAACCAAAGAATTATCCTTTCTATCCAGCTTGATTATAAAGGATTAAAAGGATGCAACAATCCTTTCAGCTATTGTTTATACTTTTTAATTATATTACTATCCTATTTGTTGTCATCTTAATTTATAAACTGACTCAAGATTATTTGCAGTAAAGGCCAGAATAAATATTTTAAATAAACAAGCAGTCAACTTGACAGGACCAACTTGCATGCCTGTAAATTTAAGATGCACTTAAATGAAATATTATTGAGATCAAAACAAATGTGGCTGAATCATTCTGGTTGCTATTTTCTTTTTTCAGTTTCATGAATAAAATAGTATGATTTGCAATATTAGATTTTTTTTAAAAAAAACTTTCCTTAGCTCAAAGAGTAAATTCATTCTAGAATGGAATGTTGACATGGTGGCACATCATTGATGTGATGGGCTTTTCTCCCCCAGAACATCAATTAGTTTTTTAAAAAAAAAATTCATGTGGAGAAACTCTTCCATGCTTCTTCTTGAAGTAAGGAAGACTGCTTCAGGATGTTTCTTCAGAGGAAAATGGCCAGAGACCAATCTCAATGTCGAATATATTTAATAGGTTCGCAAGAGTAATAAGATGCGTGCCAATTAAATATGTTATTTTATTTAAAAAATATAGCTAAGGATAAAGATAAATTTGAATACAAGTGGTCCTGCAAACAAGTCTGGGGACACCATACCACTGGAAGTCATATAGCTTTTGATTGCGGAAGTAGCCATTATTTTGCTATGGAAATTTCCCACCAAGCCATTACCTCCTTTCACTTTTGACCTCATTGTTGTTCACTGTGATATACTAAGTGGGTCTAATTTGGGGGTCACCATCACTTCTCATTCATTTGCCTTTTTCCTTTTGGTCCTATCTATCAACCATAAGAATGGGGGGGGGGGAACAGACAAAGGGATCCAAGCTGCCATCTTATTCTTGCTAAACTATACAAACAAATATTTAAAAAATATCTAGGAGACCTAGTAAGCATCAATGGATCCCAGATGTTAGTGGTGGAAGCTTGCTGGAGCATAGGTACCTAACAATGCCTACACCGAACACTAACTCTCCCTTCTTTTTGTAGGCCTTCTCCTTGCCTTTCCAACAAGTGGATGCCCTCAGACCAAGTACTCAAAAGGAAAGGGAAAAGATAAATCTCTTTTATATAGTTACCACTTCAGTGTAAGCTAGGAGTCTCACATGATAAATATTTTGCCAAATAAAACCAATCAACCAAATTCCAGTAATGAATTGGGACTTTAGAGAGTAGAATTCAAAGTTAAAGTTAGTCTCACATAATTTTCTATGTGCAAAAGATATATTGTATGGAAGTGAGCACTAATCTAATGTTTTTGGAAATAGTCTTTAGTGACAGGCCTACTATAAGGAGTCTGGGTTTAGTGGGCTTCAATTTTTTTAAAAAGAATATGCAGAAAACGAGATCTAGACTTGTACTGTTTTTGGTGATTGTTCAATTTTTTTTCACTTCCTGTTTGATAAAAATAATCCCTTAGATCATGTTCTTTATCGTAACACCAAATGACAGAAAAGTCACAAATAAAAGTAAAAATCTTGTAGAAAAGTAGGAAGACAATCCAACATTCATTACTCTTGAAAGAAGGAAATCTGCATTTTCCCAAAAAGGGGCCAAATTTCTTTCTCCCAAAGTATATATTTCTACTATATAGGTTAAAAAAAAATATTCAGCTACATGTTCTGATTGAAACTCAACTAACATGTTAAAAATATATGGTCTGAAGTTGCAAATCCCATATAGTCACCTCTTACCTTGTTTAGGATTCAGGTTAGAATTATTACAGGTAGTCTCCCACTTACAATCATTTAGTGACTGTTCAAAGTTACAATGGTCCTGAAAAAAGTGACTTACAGTTGGTTCTTGCACTTATGATCATAGCAGTATCCTCACATAATAAACAAATCAGATGTCTGCTAACAAGAATATATATTTTATGATGTTGCAACATCCTGGGGTTATGTCACAACCATTTGCGACCTTACCACTGACTTCCCCCAAGCAAAATTAATGGGGAAAGCCAGATTTGTTAAACAACTGTGTGATTCACTTAACAACCATGGCAAGAAAGGTCGTAAAATCTAGTGAGACTTAGTTATCAACTTCCTTGCTTAGCAATGGAAATTCTGGTCCCTGTTCTGGGTATAAGTTGATGACTACCTGGATGGAGTCTCACAGAGAATAAATATCACTGAAATTACAGTGTGATGGAATATAGGGATAGAAAACATGAATGATACAGTAAAACATAACAAAATTATAGTTCCAGAAATCTCAAGTCAATAGAACAGTTGCTCTTTTGCTTTTAGTAATAGCAACAAGATAAGTTTCTTGCAGTCACTACCCATAGAAATTATCTCTATATATTCTATGATTAAACCAATGACACATGATATCTCCATTTCACAAGGCAGTTGCATAAAATAAAAATAAAATGTAAAAGGAGACAGAATCCTGAGTCAAGATGTTAAGGCTTTCAATTCAGATTTTCCCAAACTAGGCTGGATCTTACCGCAACAATTTTGAAATGAAATCACACCCACTTACAGGCTTTTTAAAGACAAATATAATCAAAAAGCCAAAAATTTTTAATAAAGGCAGAGTGAAAACAGAAGTGCAAATGGGGATTTGAAAGATGGTAAGGGAAAGGGAATAGACAAGTGGGAGCAGGAGAGAAAAAGATTATAGCCAGATTGCCAGTGGACGAGAGAAAAAACAACAACTAAAGTTGTAAGTAGGCTAGACATCAGTAGAGAAACTGGTTCTCGCATGACAAATGCAAGCTAATTCATTTGAAATAATAAAAGTGGATCTTCAAGGAGGATTTCTCATACTTTATTTTTTTCAAGGATATATCATGAGCCACACTCAAACGTCATGTAGTTCCCCAATCGAAACAAAATTCTGAACCTCTTTCTTGATTTCTAGAGAGACGGAAGAAAAGGACAGGTCATCTTTTCCGCTCCAGGCAAGAGCCTCGTATGGAACATGTGTTGATTTGATGGAGCATGATTTTAATTTGTCCTCATGCCAGCAAGAGAATAAATTATAATTTTCAAAGTTAGCATGACACTTCTCTCCTTTCAGAGTAATTGCATATTCTCTGGGTAGAAAAACAACATTCCAAAACCACGAGGTTGTATTGCCTTTGCTTTTTAGTGATTATTGTAAAAATTATAAGTAGAACACAGGCAGGTATTGGGGGGAGGGAGGGTGTGTGCTTTTTTTTCCCATTAGCACCTGGAAAGGAACATTTGCTCAAGCAATAAAAATCTGCTTGGCAAACCACATAGATGTAGACAAGGACAAATAGACAGTTTATCCATCTTGATCTTGTAGCTTTTTTATGTAAAGGCATTAACTGCAGAATGATGACAAAAATCTTATTGTGCTTAGTGTTGTCTTTGTGTACTCTTGGCAGCTTTTTTCTGCCTTCTGCAAATTATTTTACTCTTCAAAAGCTCATGTCATTGCCATATTCTGCCTCCTCCCCCAATTCCAGGAAACTCTGAATAGTTATGCAGCAACCTGTTCATACTTTAAAATATTTAAAAGAGCTGAGCATGCTTCAAAAATAAAAAGGAAGAGATACCTGGGTTTTCAGGCAAAGGAAGCACTTTACCTCTCTTCTTTTCATCCCAGCTTACAGGACATTTTTCTCATTTTTCTCTGAAAAAAACAGTAGCTGCTTTAATAAACCAGATCATTAAAACAGCACTTCTGTAATGCAGTTCTTAACCCAGTGACATCTTTCTTACGATTCATACACATGCTTGAACAAAACTGTGTGTGCTTGAGTGAGGAACAGGTAGTTGTAGTTCAAAGCATGTCTTCATCCTTATTTCTGAAGCATGCACACTCACTGCATGCTATCAGCTCCAATTTATTGGCTGGCTTCTCAGTCATCTCATCTCAGGTGACTGAGGTGGCAGATTTTTGGGCTTTGTTTTTAGGGCTTTTATAATTTTTCAACAGATTTTTACTGTTGTTGTGGGCCATCCAGAGTAGTACTCTTAAGTTGGGTACTATGTCAGCTGTACCATTCTTGCAATCATATACATATGTATTAATATATATATAAATGAAGAAATTTGAAGAAATCCATTGGGGGTCCTTTCCTGTCACTTCTACATTTAACCTTTGCTTTTTTCCTTCCATGATAGAACACCTCTCTGCCTAATTCTAATTCCTTATCACTTGATTAGTAAGTTAAAATGCTGCAATCTCTATACAGATCCTTGGGGAAACCCCACTGTTTAATTCTTCCATTGCCAGAACATTTAGTTTCTATTCAGAATGAGCGATGAACCAGAATTCTCATCTATCCTAGCTAGGCTGGATAATGGACAAAGATTAGGACCCTGTGATAACTACTTTAAACTTGTACTGTAGTTTTTGCTTTCTGTTTTTAACTTTAGCAGACTGTGAGAAGATATATTTAGATCTGGCAATTAATTTTGCAGATTCTAGTTCAGTTATGTTAAAAATTTGTTGACCCTGGCAGAGTATCTAAAAGGTTATCAAGGCTATATCGCTTTGGAAAAGCTTTTTAATTTTTTTCCAGAAATACTTTTTCTTCTATGTGTTTGATATCTTTATCTTTAATATAGGTCAGTTGTTAATGTAACTGCTCTGTACTTGCTGGATTCTCCATGGAACTCTTTTTATAAAACAAGTATTATACTGATTATTTACAATATCTTTTTGACATATTTTGATACAATTTTGTAAAAAGATTAGCGATTATAGAGTTGAGTTTCCTAGGAAATTCTACATAGATATTATCTGAACCCAGTGTTTTTCCTTGTGAATTTCAAAGCTGGAAAGGTCATTCATATTATAAAATTATCTCATCCATATTTATCCAGACTTCTATTTAGAATTTGGTCTAGTGGTGAAGGCACGAGGATAGAAAAAAAGGAGACCATGAGTTCAAGTCCTGTCTTAGTTAGGAAAGCCAGGTAGGTACCTTTGGTCCAATCACCCTCTCTCAACCGAATCCACCTCACAGGCAGAGGTGAAATCTAGCCAGTTCGCACCGGTTTGGGCGAACCTGTTGGGAAAATTTTGATTGTTTTGGAGAACCAGCAAATATCACCTCTGGCTGGCCCCGCCCCTGCCCACCTGCTCACCTCTCGCCTTGCGTGGTGTCCGGAGCTTGCTTGGCACGTCCGCGGCTCACATCGCACTGCTCCACGCACGGCGTCCATGCGTGGCCTAGCTGCCTGCGGCCCCTCCACGGCCCCCGGAGCTTGCCTGGCGCATCCGCGGCTCACATCGCACTGCTCCGAGCATGGCATCTATGCACGGCCTAGCTACCGCACCCCCTCGCGGCATCCGGAGCTTGCCTGGCGCATCCGTGGTTCACGTTGCACTGCTCCGCGCACGGCATCCATGCATGTCCTAGCTACCTGCGCCCCCCCCCGTGGCATCCGGAGCTTGCCTGGTGCGTCCGTGGCTCGCGTCATGCTGCTCCCCGCATGGCCTAGCTAGGTCGCATCCCCCCCACTACCCCGGAGCTTTCCACACTCACCCTGGGAACTTCAGCCTCTGAAAATGCCTGCCGGTTGAATGGAGATGGATTCCCA
>JANHFL010006143.1:0-29231 GCA_032468155.1 Oxyrhabdium leporinum
TTTCTTTCTTTCTTTCTTTCTTTCTTTCTTTCTTTCTTTCTTTCTTTCTTTCCTTCCTTCCTTCCTTCCTTCCTTTCGTTCTTTCTTTCTTTCTTTCTTTCTTCCCTCCCCTCTCTCTCTCCCCCTTCCCCGTCCCCTTTTTCTTGTGCAAAGTTGCTTTGTTTGGGAAAAGTTTAGCCAAAGAGCCTCTGTCAGCTTTGGCCTGTTTGCTTAGACTTACAAACACCAGTTTCCAAAGCCTTAGTAAATCCCTCTCTGGTCTTCCCTTGATGGGATGTAAGCATCCCCACCGAGCAACTTTTCAAGATCTCCTGAACTCCGGATTCAGTTCGAAGTTGCTCCATTGCAGAGAATACATTGTTCTGATGTGTCTTTTTCAATTTAGTTTTAGCCTATTTTGCCCCTTAAGTCTAAGTCACTGTTCCTTTGTTCTCCATTAATCGAATGTGCATCCCCCCCCCTATTTTTGCTGCTTTCTGCAGCTCCAGGAATCGTATCCAGGGAAGAAATAAAATGCTTGCTCATGTTATTTGCCCCACAACTGACATGATGCATTGTGTTTGCATAAGAGGTTTTTGGGCTGTAATCTGAAATATTGGCCAGATGCGTTGAAGAAGGAAGCAGCCAGAGAGCCTTGGCAAAATTCACAGTGCCTGGCATGTAGAAACAGAACCAAACAAAAGATTTCGTAGAGGCTTAGTCTCCAAAGAGCCACATTCAGCATAGCCCCAAGGCTGTGAAAAGATGATTTGCTGGGTGGATTTAATTATCATTCTTCCAAAGGACCGAATGTTTGTTTGTTTTTTCCATTTCATGTCAAAAACTATCATGGAGAGCTACCAGTTTGCAAAGCGTCTTGCCTGTAGCACACAGGAGCCCTCAAAGAGAATCTCTGAGAGAGTCTGTGAAAGTGGCTTTTTAAATCCCATTTCTATGCTATTTCCCTCCTCCCCCCCAAAAAGAAAAGAAAAGTAGGACCCAGAGAACCAAGGAATTAGGCTGGGCCCCTTATCCCCCACCTGCTGCTCTTTGGATCAGAGAATCCACAAGGGGACGCAAAGAAAAGCCCCCAACAAAACAGGAAGGTGGCAGATGCACCATCCCACGTAGCTGCCATCTTGACTTTTTGACCCCGTATGAAGACCCTCCTGCCTTGGGTGGGTAGGATGGATGGTCAGTTGTGTTTGTGAGCCTCCACTGTCAGGTTTTAGCTCAGCCCTGCACTTTCAGGGGGTCGCAAGAGAGGCTTGTATGAAGCGGAGGCAAAGCAAAGACAGGGTCGGGCCACCCCTTCCCAACTAACCTTCTGCACCCAGGTTTGGTCTGGGACATCCTTTCAGCTTCCCAAGGGCCCCTAGAAGGGCCCCGAGAAGGACAGACCGGGGGGGGGGGAATCCTTTGGCGCGCATCTCTTTATTCAAGGGAGTTAGTCAGGTTTGCAATAAGGACGTCAACCACGGTTAGCGATGTCTGTGTCTCCTGTCAGCAACTTCAGGAGGCTGCAGTTCTGTCCTTAGGGTGCTGTATTGTGTGTCGCAGGCTGAGCTTTGATGACATCATCATGGCTGCCATCTTGACTGTTTTTGACCCTGCCGTCCAGACATGCCTGAACAGTAGCAATAGAAATCCAACAAAGTTTATTTTGAAAGATGGGCTGTGTGGGTCTTCCCCATTGCCTTTCCAAAATCTGAAAAAAAACAACCCAAAAACCGTTTGGTTCGCACAACTATCTTAACTCAGTAAATTCACCTTTCTTTCTGAGTTCATGCAATGCATTGCATTGTAAAGTTATTTCAAAGGTTGGGTACACATTGGCTAAGCTACTATCCACCCTAAAAAAACCCCTCAAACTAAAGACAAGAGACTAGATTTTTAGCTGGTTGGGTGAAATGGGTTGTGCAAACACAACTGGCGTGGAAGGGAGAGAGCGAGTTATGTAAAGGAAAGAAAGGCCTTTGTTCTTGAGGACAGCAGCAACTGCAGGGAAGGCCCAGGGAAGGCGATTCTTGTTTCCTGCAACTGGAGTTGAAGTGTTGCCTGCAGATCTTGGTGTTTTCATTTTGGTGTAATATTTCCTTCCGAGTGACAAGTTTGGTGGCTTTGCTTCTGGGAAGGCTTTCCCAACCTGGTGCCCTCCAGATGTGCACGGCTGCATCTCCTACTCCCTGCCAGCAGGACTGCGAGGGGGAAGGGGAAGAAGCCAAACCCACCCGGATAAAGCAGTCGTCAAGCACTCTGGGCTCAGAAAAGTCCGGCTTCATTAAAGGGGCATCTCTGAATTGTGCAGAAGGAAGTTTGCTTCCAAGAGAAAAGAATTGAGGAGAGAGATGGGATGGTGGAAGAACCAAAGGGAGAAGAATTTGGGGCAGGCAGGATTGATATCTGCAGAGGAGAAATGCAGGTATTTTCAGGACCTGCAAAGCCACCTGTGTGGAACACCTAGGAAGATCAGAAGAAGCTGAAATGGGTGGATGGATGGTTGTCAGGCCTGCATCTTCTCTGTTGGTGCACTCAGACAATCACATATTGAGGAGTAGCTGGACTTGAGTGACACACTGACCCACATACCAGGCTGGTATCTTATGGGCTCCTGGTTGGTTTTAGTTTATGGTTCAGTGTAGTGGGGAAACCTTGAAAAACTGAATCAACTTGGGGTAATCAGGTCTACAAAGATGCCCAATATTTCAATTACTCCTTTAATTGGTGGAGGTATAAGGCATTGGTGGCTGAATCTGCTCTGCATTGGGTGCTTAGGGTTAGGGTTAAGATGGAGGTCCCAGTTGTGCAATCAAAATTCCTCCCTTTTGTACAGGCTTCCCAATGGCACATGAAACAGGAAAAGGTTTAGTTGTGTGGATGCAACCGCCATGTTGTCTTTTTGGAGCCTTCTGTCCCAATGCAAACAGTATAAACTTTGGTTTATAAAAACTTACTTTCCTTCTTGTCCAAGACTTTGATAGCGTGGAGGAGGCTTAAAGTATAACAGGTTAAGGTAGACGTGTGGAAAAGGGAAGGTAGGTTCTTGTAACTAGGGAGTCTGAGGGAAAGCTAGGATTCCCAGATGCTAGGCACTGTGGTCCTAATCCAGATCAGATCGTTGTTTTCAGTGTCAAGGCAGTAAATCCTATGGGGTTGAAGTCGCATGTAAAGAATCCCAGTCCAAAACAAAAATGGAAGTAAAGTGGAATGGTTCACATCTGAGACCCAGAAGGACTTTGTTGGTTCTCTAATTGACTGGACAGAGAAAAGTGAGGGCCCATCACACATTCCTACTCTCTCCTCTTTTTGAATGGAGCCTTGAACCCTGAGCTTCAAAACCTTCCTTCCTTCCCCATTTCTTTCCCACAAGGTGTCCTGAAAAATACTCCTCCTTGCAGCGCAACGAAAGCTGGAAAACCCTCGTTCATATAACATCCCCCCACAAATGTTAACACAAATATTAACTAACGTTTTGTCTGCGTGTTGGTTCCAAAGCGAAGTGGCTGCTCAGCATTCTGCGTTCAAGACCCTTCCCTTCTCGTACGTAGGTGTGGACCTCGCATGCCACACGTGAAGCTCCGCAGACTCTTCGTGGAGTAAGCTTCATAACGCACAGCCTTAAGCTGCAAAGCGTGACCGACAAACCACAATAGCTGAGTTCACAGAATCCATGAAGCCCCAAACTAAACAGAGTGAAGCAAAAGATCTGAGGGATTAGTGAAGGGGTTGGAGGCTGATGATGGAGGGAAGAAAAGGAGAGATAAACAGGGATAACTTAACGCAGAAAGAGGTGCATAATTTTACTTTCAGCGAGTGTACCAAATGCTTCTCTGTCTTAGGGGAATTGAACAAAACTAAAATTTCGTAATGTTCCACAGTTAAAGGCTACCCAGTGGTTGTTTTTCATGTGATGAGTGTTAACAAGCATTTGTATTTTTTCTTCTGGCTAAAGATGTCTAGGATGTGTTGGCTTTGATTATCGCAAGCCTCCTTTCTCCAAGCCCGTCGCTTAACCAAAATTCTGGCAGGGAGACCCAGCTGAGGATAGGTAGCCTAACCTCTAATCCAGCCCAGAGAGTGCTTCTGTCCTTCTGCCGTCCCACCGGACTATCCCTTTCTTCTCATTTCTCCATGCAGGGCTAGAAATCCAGCACAGCCTCTAAAAATACACCCGGATTCTGTTTTGGCATGGCACCATGATAAGGAGGGTGAAGTTGGCAGGTGTTCTTGGTGGGCAGAGAGAAACAGCTTTTAATCTGGATTATGAATCATTGGGGTTTCCCCCTTCGCCGTCTTATTTACCATTCTTTGAATAGAGAGACTGTGAGGGGTGCGATGGCTCAGCGGTTAAAGACGCTGAGCTTGTCATCTGGAAAGCCGACAGTCCACGTTCGAGACCCGAGCGCCACACGACGGGATGAGCTCCGGTTACTCGCCCCAGCTCCCGCCCAACCAGCGGTTCGAAAGCATGCAAATGCGAGTAGATAAATAGTTATCACTTCAATGGGAAGGCAACAACGTTCCATGCGCCTTGGAGTATAGTCATGCTAGCCACACAGCCGCAGAAGTGTCTTCCTTGACTAGGAAACGGAGTTGAGCAGTGCGCCCTACAGTCAGGCACGACCAGACAGGGGAAACCTTATATATAGAATGTATTGAAGAATTGGCTGGTAGATCAGCCCTTCTTGCTTCAGGAGGACCATGTTTGGGTGGGTGGGTGTCTTTTAGGGAGTTTTCAGCAGGAATCCTTAAATAAGATCTGGAGTTATTTGTTGACATCTCCCAAACTTCTGGATTGTTCAGAAATGCTATATTTCCTTTTATAAGAAACATTTGCTAAATCCCCCATTTCTGGTTTAAGTGTGTTTTGATGTGTTTTGTCAATGGCTTTGTTCAGTTGGGTACTCCAAAGGAATAAAACAGCTTCTATTCTGGGAAGTTTGAAATGAATACTTCTTTTGAGTTTTCCTGCGATCATCTTGTTATCCTGTTACTTCATCTTCCCCCCTCTTGTCTCGTTTACTACTTTTTAAAAAAAAAAAAAAAAAAGAGAGAGATCTCTTTCTCAGCTAGGCATGGAGGTTGGTCCGTACAGAGCTCTCCAAAAGAAAAGGAGAGAAGGAAACAGTCTGACACTGATGGGGGAGTTTGGGGGTGTGAAGCGAGAGACCCGGGTGGTCTTGGCTTAGCTATGTATTCAACATGCATTAAGAAAGAGATCTGGGGATTTTTTTTTCTGCCTGGTTTCTTCTGTATTGGTCATTTTTGAAACTAAGACCAAAACAGTTGGAAAGTGGTAGAAGCTAGTGTAATCAAAAGAAGGACTAGGGGTGGCATGAAAGCAATGTTCTGATATCTCGGGGATTGCCACAAAGAAGAGGGAGTCAAGCTCTTCTCCAAAGCCCCCGAGGGCAGGACAAGAGCCAACAGATGGAAACTAATCAAGGAGAGAAGCAACTTAAAACTAAGAAGACATTTCCTGACAGTTAGAACAATTCATCAGTGGGACAACTTGGTTCCAGAAGTTGTGAATCCTCCCACAGTCAGTCTGCTTGGCAACTGATTCATATTTATGACGGTCGCAGTATCCCAAGGTCACGTGATCCCCTTTTATGACCTTCTGACAAGTTAAGGGGGAAGCCAGATTCACTTTACAACGGTGTTAACAATTGCAGTGATTCGCTTAACAACTGTGGTAAGAAAGGTTGTAAAATAGGGCAAATTCATTTAACAATTGTCTCACTTAGCAAAAAAAAAAATTGGGCTCAGTTGTGGTCGTATGTTGAAGATTAGAAATAGAAATAGAATAACAGAGTTGGGAGGGACCCTTGAGGTCTTCTAGTCCAACCCCCTGCTTACTTACTTATTATCTGTCTTACTTACTATCCCAATTCTGTGGAACAGTGGAAGCACAATAGCTACTGCTAAAAAAACCCGTGCCAATTTCCTAAGAGCGATTTCTGTGCAAATGTCAGTCAAGTCAGCTCTGGATGTCATGGGCCCCGGGGCTGGGATTCCGTTTTTTTCTTGTCATTTTCCCCGTGCCCGAAATGTGTGTCACTTTAATTCATAGTATTTGCAGATGACTTTGCAGTCCCCAAAAGAAAAAAAAAAAGAAAAATATAGTCCTTCACAAAAACAGTCACGACAGTCAAAATTGCGCCGTCAATAAAACCATTGGTTTCATTTAAAGAGCAATTAAGGCAGCTGACGGAAAGGCCAACGGAGCAATCCAAAGCCAGGAAAAAATAAATCATGTTCTTCAAAATGCAACATTAGCTTCTGCAAACTCTCAATTCCCAGATCATTTTGAAAATGTTTAATCCCTTTAACTGTGGCAAACTTTTCTTTTCTTTTCCTCCTTTCCTCCAATTTTTTTTCCCCGGGCAAAAATCTTTGGGTTTTTTCGAGTTCTTTGCTCAATCTGCACACAGCATCCAGAAGGGAAAACATCTTCCTCCAAATGATTTCCTCCCACCCCCTTTTCTTTGCTGGCATGCAACCTGGGGGGGGGGGGAGGCTTTGTGTGGGAAGATCTCATGGAAAAGAGAGCTGTAATTTTAGCTGTTTGGATCCTTGTTCCAAGCGGAGGGGAAAAAAAGCTTCAAGATGTAGTTATGTGGCGAATTTAAGAAGTGGCGTGTAACTCAGAAACCACCCAAACGCAAATCTTTCGTCCGGGGAGACCAGGCCCACCCCACCCTCCGAGTTTATTCCCAGCCCCTCCGGTCGGTGGGTCTGATGCAGGCCGTGTCCTTCCCTTCTGCGTCCTGCTTCTTGCTTAAAACCATGGAAAATCAATCAAGCTTTCGTAGCTCGGTGCTTCTTGTCCTCAGCTGAATCTCTGCAAAGAAAGCAAAGTGGGGAAACTTTTTCGGGCAGTCTGGTAGTGCAATGAGACCTCAAAGGAAGGGCAGCCCCTGGGGTCGGTCAAAAAAAGTCAAAATGGCAACTTCCGTTGCATCGTCGCCCCTGCCATCTTGGCCCCTTTTGAGCTTTTCCCGGAGACGTCTCGCTCACAAGCTAAGAGCTGAGCAAGCTGAGTTTCTGCGGTTTGAGGACAGCTATTTCCAAACAGGAAATAAACAAGCATTTATTACTAAAATGCACATATTGATCAACCTAATGTGATTTATTGTAAAAGAAAATGATATAAAAGATACAGAATTGCAAAAAAAACCACACGTGTTTATTTGAAGAAATTAGCACCTTAATGCACAAAGCCTTTAGGGCAAACTTTTGCAAGAATTAAACTTGTTTATTATGAAAAAAAATGAGTATAAAATTAGAAATTGAGAGAAGCTTAAATTGCTCTGTTCTCACCCATTGGCAAATGTGGCTTATCGTTCTTGCTTATTTATATGACTCAAAATAATTTGCTGTCTGTCTTTTTCTACAATCTGTATCTGAATAGAAACAGAAACAGAAACGAATAGAATAGAATAGAATAGAATAGAATAGAATATTGGAATGAATAGAATAGAATAGAATAGAAACGAATAGAAACGAATAGAATAGAATAGAATAGAATAGAATAAGCTGAAAGAGACCTTGGAGGTCTTCTAGTCCAACTCCTCAAGCAGGAGATCATTTCAGACAAATGGCTGTCCAGTTTCTTCTTAAAGGCCTCCAGTAATGAAACACATAGAACTTCTGGTGACAGAATTCCTTAATTCCAGGTTGCTTCTCTCCTTGATTAGACCTGATGATATTGCACACATCACAATGTCTTTGCGTCAGTTTTGCAGATTACACAATTCTCTTAATTTGCTGCTCCTGGCCCCTTTCTCTGGACACTTGTGGACAGGAAAGAAAAAAGAGTGAATTCTGCTGGAATTATTGCTTTCCTCAGCAAACCCCCTTCCTGGGTGTGGATGCACCAGAATGAGCTGCCTTCTCCCCTTGCAAATCTAAGAGGGGATTTATTCCCAACCTGGTTTGGGCTTTGAGTTAACTCTGCAGAGCAGGAGAGCAAACTGTGGTTTAATCCTACAACTATTTTTTGTTACATATGATGAACTTCAGAGTTTAATTTCCCTGCAGAGATCTTTCAAACACAATTTGGATAAGCAGTGCTTTATATGCCAAGTATATTCAATGGATGAGTCAGAAAACAGAAATCTGGCTACATTAACTCATGTTATTAGGTTAAAAGAAGAAAGACAATTGAGAATGGTGACCTATTTGGATTATTGGAAGGTGAAACAATCTATCGTTTCTAAACACCCTTTTTTTTACATGTCATAGTGAACTATCTTGAGTTTTATGCTGAATAATCAAGTTTATAAAGAAATGCTTTTGAACAAGAAAAGGCTTGTTGGATTCTTCTATAATTGACAAGGTTTCAGATGGCATTTCAAAACAACTGAAGATGGATGGTGTGAATGCAGCAACAAAGAGATCTGGAGGTTTCCAAGAAAAGACCAGACAATCATTTGTCTGGAATGGAATAAAGTCTCCTGCCTTGGGCAGGGGGCTGGACTAGAAGACCTCTGAGATCCCTTCCAGCCTTAGAATTCTATGAAAAGCAGCTCACCAGGGAGACCCACTTGGGGTTCCAGTATGAAAAGTAATTTCATGCAATTTACTTTTGAGTCTTTCTCTGCAGTCAGAACTCACCCTGGACTCTTACAGTGTCCCAGGGTGATGTGATTAGCTTTCGTATCCCTCCCAGCTGGCGTCCAGCAAGTAAAGTCTATGGGAAAGCCATATTCATTTAAAAACTATGATTCACTTAACAACTGTGGCCAAAAAAGATTATAAAATTGGGTGTCACTCACGCGACAACTGCCAAACAACAGACACTTTTAAAAAGACAACATAAAATGACTGAAGTCAATATTCTCTGGCATGCTCTCTTTTCCAGATCAGGAAGTGTCCTACACCACTGGAGTGAAATCTATTACTTTGTGGAACATCTGGCTCACAAATTTATAAGGTAAGAAATTTTGGCCGGCTGACAGCATAAGTTGTGGGTTGCAGTGGGCTGAGCCATCTGCCTTGGCTCTCTGCATGTTTACTCCAAAGTCATAGCTGTCATAATACTCAAGTTTGTTGACCGTACCCTTGGTGTCTAATCATGATGTAGGCTAGAAGAGAATCAGTATCAACAGTAGAATCCTTCATGTTTTGGGGCCCCGTAATCTCTTGCAATTTGAAATGGACACCTAGCATTAGAACCGTCATTAAAAAGGCACAACAAAGAATGTCCTTCCTGCATCGACTCAGAGAGTTCAGTCTGCCCCAGGGACTGCTGATACAGTTTTACAGATGAATTATTGAGTCTGTCATCTGTCCTTCTGTAAGCGTCTGGTTTGGTACAGCAGGGGTGGGACAGACTTTAAGGGATAGTTAGGACTGCAGAAAAACCAGTTGCAACCAGCCTGCCTCCCATCGAAGACCTGTACATTGCAAAGTCAGAAAGAGGGCTGAGGAAATATCTGTAGGCCCCTCACATCCTGGACACAAACGGTTTCAAATCCTCCCCTCAGGATAGTGCTATAGGGCGTTGCATGCCAAAAGAGCCTCGGGCCATCATTCTGCTGAGCACCTAATTCCCACAGTATTGTTTTATGTCTAAGTATATTTACCTGTCTCGTATGGCTGTAGAATTACCGCTCTTATCCTTCTCATCTTCTCTAATATTTCCTCTAATTGGTATCATATTATGATTACTATTACTCTGATGCTTTGTAGCGTCAAATTTGTAGAGACAAATTCCTTGTGTGTCTAATCACACTTGGCTAAATAAAGAATATTCTATTCTATTTGGTTCTGTTCGGTTCTGTTATGTTTGATTCAATTCGATTCGATTCTTCTTTCCAATATTTATTCTATTCTATTCTATTCTATTCTATTCTATTCTATTCTATTCATTTTTTTCCTTGTCTTGACTCAAGTTTGCCCTCTTAAAACCTGGTTGTTCCTTTGATTCTCAGTGACACTATAGCTGAAGGAAATGTATTGAGCAATCTCAAAATAATTGAGAAAAACACCAAGTTTGTTTTGCTTTTTTTGTTGTTGTTGCTGTCTTGAACTGGATTTTCTCTTAACTGAAGAAAGGGAACACAAGTTTCAAAGAATTCCAAACAGTTTGTTTCTGTGTTTGTTTTCGTGGGCACAAACTCCAGGAACTTATCGGAACCTGATTTATTGTTTTCAAGGAGGCTAGTTTTTTTAGAGGAAGAAAATAGCCACATTCTGAGTCTTAAGGTCTGGTTTTAACCCTAGTAAGCAATGAAATATACTTTAACTGAGTTGTCACGAAAGGATCTATGATAGGAAAGTTGTGATTTGGTGAGGGGAGGAGAATTCTCCAAGATTTCTTCAAGGTTGCAAACTACTTTTGTAAATCTCCTTGATTTGTTCTTTTTTGGTTGAAATTGAATAAAAAGCCCTTTTTAAGTACTGTAAATAAATCTCTGGCTCTGCTCAGAGTAGAGCATCCAAAAAATGATCCTGAGATTAATTTATATTTGTAGAAGAGGCGTGCCTTCGGAATGATGTAAGAAATGGATCTCTTTCTACCAGCAGCGCAAAAAATTATATGCAATCTGCAGAGACAGCCACGCATGGAATGCACATGGAAAGAGATGAGGCTTCATATGAATAGTCACAGCTGCCATCTTGACTTTTCTGACCATCTTTTTGTGAACAGCCAGTAGAGGCACTTCACACATTCATCTGGGAAGAGGAATATTGCCATGTTTCGCTGAGAGAGGAAGGAAGGGAGGGAGGAAGAAGGAAGGAAGAAGGAGAGAGGAAGGAAAGAAGGGAGGAAGAGAGGAAGGAAAGGAGGTCCTCATTTTGCTGTCTTTCTTTCTGCAGCCCCCAGTTGAGAATGTCCTTCATTGTCTTCTCCAATCAAGGCTCAACCCTCATGGACCTGACAGAAGACAGGTGAGAAGGAGGGGGCAGGGGTGTTACCTGTCCTAGGACCCGCCATCCTAGATGTTACTCCACACACAAATGTTGATGTTTGACACTGGGTAGCAAGCATGACCAGCCTATTAAAGAGGCTTGGGGGCCTCGTCTCTTAAGGATCACCTCTTTCAAGCCCCCAAAACGATCGCTAGGACATATTTGGAGGGTGTTGAGGAGGAATCTGGCTTTTTCAGCCAAATGTTGAAAGGAGGTTATGGGGCCAAGATTGCTGCTTTTTTTTGGGGGGGGGGGAGTTGTACAACTCTCCTGTTTTACCCAGAGAGGAATTCCAATTTATCAGTGACTACCCTTAGGCTTTCTCAGGACTATGGAAATGTTGCTCACTGGTTGCCATGCACTGTTATCTTTGGGAGGGCAGGAAAGGATAAAGAAAAGGAAAAAAAAGTCGGGAGTCCTAAGGAAGAGAGTTTTTCCCATGCCTCGAAAGCAAAACAGTTATCAGCCATCTCGCCGTTCCGGCTGTCTCCGTACAATGTCTTGCCTTGAGATAATAATAGTTTTCCTCAAAGTTTCTCTCTCGCCACAGCATTGCAGAATGTTTTATTTCAAGTCGACAGTGGGAGAGTTCAGAGCTGTGACTTCTTAGGCGCAACTATCTTGCCCGTAGCAACTACAGTCTCTCTAACCAAAGGCCGCGTCTTCTGCTCTTGCAGGGAAAAAATCCGCCAAGGCTTAGATGAGCTTCAGAAGGTCTTGCCCGGAGGAGACACCTACATGCACGAAGGATTTGAAAGGGTAAATAAGAGCAAAGGAGTTAAGTCTTGGTTCTGTGGGGGTGCGACAGGCAGAGGGCAGGCTGGGCAGGAAGTGGGTGTGTAAAAGACAGCAAGATGTTGGTGGCCACCATGCCGTCAAAGCCCCAGCCGGTTTTTGATAAGCTTTCCACGTAAGATACACATGGGATGGGGCTCCAATCACAGGGTCACAATGTCCAACTCGACTTTTACTTGGCCTCGCGGTTGTGCCTGGACCGCTGCCTTCCCCCCCCACCCCATCTCTTCCCCACCTTGTGTGCTTCTCAATGTGGCACCGTATTCTTGCCAGGGGTAATTAAAGCTAAACTTCATCCATACTTTACATCCTAATAATTCTCGTTGGTTCTGTTTTAGGCCAGCGAGCAAATTTACCGTGAAAATGTTCAAGGTAAGAATACGTTCGGTAAAGTGGTAGTAATTACTTTTTGCTCATTAATTGAGTTGAGTTGACTTTCTTGATTAGCCCTTGGGCCACATCAAAGGGCAGAGTTCCAGACACAAATGATTACTAACATCAGATGAAAACAATTTAAATGGAATTGGCATAAAATATGATTTGAAATGATCTTTGTAATTATTCTGAAGGTGGGGACAATCTTTTGTTCGCCGACTGACTGGGGTTTACAAGGACAGAGAAGTTTCTCTGCAAACTCAGATCGCAGAATGGAGTTCCTGGACTGTGGATTGAACCCAGTGCTTCAATCTATTTCCCTCTTGGTACACAATACACAATCCTTGTCTTACGACCGTTTGTTTAGTGACCATTCAAACTTACAACGGCACCGAAAAAGTGCATTAGGACTGTTTTTCATACTTATGACCCTTGCAGCATCCCTATGGTCGTGTGGGACATCAATATTTGGACACTTGGAAACTGGCATGTATTTATGATGGTTGCAGTGTCCCAGGGTCATGTGATCCCACTTTGGGCATCTTCTGACAGGCAAAGTCAATGGGAAAGCTTGATTCACTTAACAACCATGTTGTTAACCTAAGAACTGCAGTGATTCACTCAACAATGGTGGCAAGAAAGATTGTAAAATGGGGCAAAACTCACTTAGCAACAGAAACATTGGGCTCAATTGTGGTCATAAGTCAAGGACTCCCTGTACTGCTATTCCGATATTCAATGAACATCTAGACCCACAGACACATGTACATGACAGGCAAAGGCAACTAACAAAATTGAAACGAAGAAAATAAGTTGCAGGATATCCAGCACTAATTCTTCCCCGTGGGGAACAACAGGAAGTAATAAAACCTCTGAATGTGCAAGTATTAAAACTTTTTTATTAAGGTTGCCAGGAATTTTTGCTAAAGAAAACTGGTTGTCCGGAAATGTTATCAGAGCATCTTAGCTATTGCAAAGGGCAGTGTGATAAAATTCTACATTAAATGTTAATAACTGTATTCTGGAAGCCTCAATGTTATTGGATTTCTAACCGCTTTTGAATGGAAGGTTGAGACCAAGGAAATTATGCTGTTATTCTGTTTTTACTTAGACATAAGCTCCACTGGATTAGATTCCATAACATTTGAACCTGTTGAAACATAACTCTGTTCATTTATTTTTGGTATTTCTTCCACATTCTCACTCGGAAAACCCCAGGCAGACATTAGAGTATTTAAGTTTGATTGGTGGTTCTGTGGTATTACATATCTGCAGTGTAAAAATATAGCTTTTGATATCTTCTTGCAATTCAGAATGCTGCTATTAAGATAAACCCGCTGGTTAGATCCAACATGGGGCAAACTACACATTACCCACATATGCAGATGATTGATCAGCAATTCTGGCTTTTCTAAAAAAAACAACCCAAAATCTACTTTGAAATGGAAACACGTTAAGCGACGGTGCATAACCCATCCACTTCATTTCCCTGCTTGCTGCTTTTAAATCCTCTTCTAAAATGTTAAAATCCTGTTTGCTGGATTTAATCCGAGTGGTTGATTTTCTGTTATTTGCCTTTATGGCCTAGTGGTGAAGTCCCCAGGCTAGAGGATGGGAGTTCTAGTCCTGCCTTAGGTATGAAAGCCAGCTGGGAGACTTTGGGGCATGCACTCTCTCTCAGCCCAACTCACCTCCGAAGGGTTGTTGTGGTGTGGAAAATAAGAGGAGGAAGTTATGTTGGATAGGTTCACCATCTTGAGTTACTTATAAAAAGAATAAAGTCGTGATATAAATAAAGTGTGGCACTCATCCGGAGTGGGGCAAAAATAAAACAGACACATAGGGCAATCATAAACATATCAAGATGATGACCAGAATTGTGTAATTCAAGTCCTATCCCCTTTTCACATCTGCTGGGATGTTTTTGACTCCCTTCAGATGCTCCTGCTTCTGACCTCCATCCCGCACCCCCCATTTAACACAGTTAAATCAAGCACGGTACAGGTACAGATTAGCTAAAACCTGGCTTAATAGCGAGAGGGATCTTGGAGTCCTAGTGGACAATCCCTTCAGTGTGAGCCAACGGTGTGCTGCAGCAGCCAAAAAAGCCAATGCCATCCGAAGCTGCATTACCAGAGGGATAGAATCAAGATCACCTGAAGTGTTAATACCGTTTTATACAGCCTTAGCAAGACCACACCTGGAATGCTGCATCCAGTTTTGGTCAACCCATTATCAAAAAGATGTTGAGAAGAGTGGAAAGAGTGTAGAGAAGCAACGAAGATAATTAGGGTCCTGGACTAAAACAGGTGAAGAATGATTGCAGGAATTGGGTATGTCCAGTCTAGTGGAAAAAAAGGTTTAGGGGGTGACATGATAGCAGTGTTCCAATATTTGAGCGGCTGCCACAAAGGAGATGGGGGTCAACCTCTTCTCCAAAACACCTGAGGGCAGGACAAGAAGCAACGGGTGGAAACCAACCAAGGAGAGAAGCAGTCTAGAACTAAGGAGAAATTTCCTGACCGTTAGAACAATTCATCAGTGGAACGACTTTCCTCTCGAAGTTGTGGGTGCTCCAATGCAGGAAGCTTTTAAGAAGAGATTGGACAAGCATTTGTCTGAAATGGTGTAGGGTTTCCTGCCTAAGCAGGGGGTTGGACTGGAAGACCTCCAGGGTCCCTTCCAGCTCTGTTATTCTGTTCTGTTCGCCACCTAATATATAATCTCCCTCTCTGGAAAATGCAGTCATTTGATACCCAGCTGCTGTTCTCCAGAGTAGAAAATTCCCTGTAGCAATTTTTGATATTTGACAAAGACTGATAATTACTGGAACATTCAGACAGAATTCTTATCTTCACTTTCAGCGGTATGTTAACTTGAGCATGTAACGCATGACTCAGGTTGACAGCAGCAACCAAATTAACTTTAATTACTTCTTCGCTGTGGTGTGATCATTTGAAAGCAGACCACAGACAAGCCCAGGCTATGCTCGCATCACGATAACAATCTCGGGGCGATAAGAACACCTTTGGGCTGCAATTCTGCCTTCTTTGCGGATGGCATGTTGTAATTGGGATGATAATATGTTGTCTCTTTTCTGTGACGGGCCGTCCTGCCCTCAAGCCATCCCAAGGCTTCCCTCTTGGGAAAATGAATAAATGCACGACTCTGGGGAAAACAGCAGCCTTTAATTGCTTCTCCTACGTCCCATCTGTAATTTTTAATAAAAGGTCAGGCAGAGTTCAGCTTGATGCGAATTCACAGTTCTCTAAACAGATCCATTTAAGCACACAGGAAAAGGCAAAATTCAGGATTCTTTCAAGATGTGATCACGGCTAAGTTGTGGAGCTTTTGTACGGGTGCCAAGGTAGAAGAGCTGAATCCAACAATTATACAACAAGACGCAGTTCAGCAGTGAGAAAAGCTCCTGCACTTAGGCAGGAAAAACCAAATGTATAATACAGAATAGGTGGTAATGGGCTCTTAAGCCAGGTGACACTTATTTTGTACCTATGCATTTATTTTCCCTGCCTGAGTGAATAAGTAATAGTAATACTATTATTAATAGACATAATGTACTATTAAAAATTAACTATGATAAACAATACTTCATGAAGAAAATAATAGTAATTACAATTATTAACAGTAATGATTGTGAGGGAGATTTAGGTGGACCACTGCTCAAGTGTGAGCCAGACGTGTGCTACAGCTGCCAAAAGAGCCTCTACAGTCCTAGGCGGCATCAACAGAGGGTTAGGATAAAAAAAGATTGGACAAACATTTGACCAGGGTAGTATAAGCTCTCCTGCCTTGGGCAGAGGGTTGGACTAGAAGACCTCCAAGGTCCCTTCCCGCCTATGATTCTATGAAGTGAACCTGGGGGGCCCTTGTCTTTGCATGGGTGCTTGATACAGTGTCTATGCTCTCTCTTTCTCACCGAGTGACCTCAATTGTGCGCACTTCTAACAAAACTTTCTTTGTCCCTTGTTTCAATGGCCCAGTTTACTGTGAACTAGCATGTCATATTCCCGCCGTAAAACCTGAATCCCCAGATGGTCTGGAAGGGACCAAGAAGGAGCTGCAATCACAGTTCCTTCAGCTCTACATTTCGCCTTCGGGCAGGCAGCCATTAAGACGATTACTCACGCACATGTGCTTGTCCTTTAAAAATCATGTATGTTTATATCCCAAAAGTCTGTAGAGATTCTCCGTCCTCCAGGTCCTGGTTGTCCCGAAGGTGCTTTTTCAGGAGGCAACTGGATTTTCTGGGTTTTTTTCTCTGAAGAAGTTTCGCTTCTCATCCCAGAAGCTTCTTCAGCTCTGACAGGAGGGTGGGGAAGGGAAGGATTGATGCTCCTTGCAGACAGCTGGTCCTTTGCATCCTTTTAGAGGGTCCTTGAAGCACTTGGAGGCTTATCTATGTCCTCAGGGTCACCTGAGTGGTGTAAATGGTTTTTGTAGTCTGCAATTTTTTCCTCTGGAAATCCATTCCTCCTCCCACACCATTAAAAGGGTGTTCATCCCAAATTGTATGGCTAAAAAGTCTGCAGAGATTCTCAGTAATCCAGGTCCTGGTTCTCCCAAAGGTGCTTTTTCAGGAGGCAAGGGGACTTTCTTGTTTTTTTCTTTTGAAGATGTTTGGCTTCTCGTTCAAGAAGCTTCTTCAGCTCTGACGGGATAGTGGGGAACGGAAGGATTTATATTCCTTGCAGACAGCAGCAAAAGGAAAAACAAGAAATTCCTCTTGCCTCCTGAAAAAGCACCTTTGGGATTTATAGCCCAAATGTGAACATATTGGTTAAGTGAGCAGGATGCTTTGGAAAACATGCTGCGTGATGTCTGCTTTCCTATGAATGTGCAGGTGGGGTGGGGGTTGTTGGCACCTCTTCAAGTGGTTCTGGACTCTTGGCAACTGCTTGCCCAAGTCCCCAAGAATTCCAGTTTCTAGCCTGGTCAGGTTGGCGTGTCCTTGACTCTCTGGGGGAGAATGCTGTTGTGTCTAATTCCTCCAGCTCTCTCTGTGAATATCCCCCCTCCCATGTTCCCAGGCACTAATTGTGGCAGCCTCAGAGCCCTTCAACAAAATATGGCTCCCAAGGCTGACATATGCAGCATCATGTCTGAGTAAAAGAAGATGGCAGCTGGCTGCTCCGTTGTCCTTGACCATTAATTCTACTTCTGGAAATGGCTTCTCTCATCAGGTTATAGGACCGCCAGTGTCATCATTGCCTTGACGGACGGAGAACTTCATGAGGACCTTTTCTTCTATTCTGAACAAGAGGTAGGAGCCTTGCGTTGAAAGTCTGGGCTGAATGGAATGATGCACCCAAAAAGTTGCTCTTCCCAGGGAATGGGGACTGTGTCCCTCCTATAAATGCAGAAGCAGGTTGGTTTTAAAATCTCCCGTTGAAACCTCAATCAAACCATGTCCATAACTAACAGCACTTCTCCTTTGCAGATAAAGCCCAGACTTTCCACTTCTTGGGTTTTCTTAGGAAAGGAAAGGAATGGATTCTTAATGTTAATTTATGTTGGGTTTGCAGAGAGAGAGAGAAAGGGAGGGAGAGAGAGGAGGGAGAGAGAGAGAGCAGTGAAGTTGATGGCACATGGTTGCAGACAAATATTTTGTCTGTCTACCTCAGAGGCTCACAACTGGCATGTCATTTTCGCTCGCCTTTATTTTTGGAGACTGTTGCAAACAAGAGAACTTTGCCCAGACAAGCTTAGAGCCACAATCTGACAGTTCACACGCTCATTTTGCAGGGAAATGCATTAGAAGGGCAGGATATAAATGTTTAAATAAAGTAAAATATGCAGATAAATTGGCTATTCTCTTGGGAAGTGTCAAGATGAGGGGGAGTGAGAGGTTTGCATGGCACTGAATGTCTTTTAATGTTGTATTTGCAACCTCTCCTATAAATGCACTGCATTTCCATCTCTGCATCCCCACTTTGCAAGAGTTGGAGGGGGGGAAATCTATTTATTTCAATGTTGCTGTATTTTTTTTTCTTCCCATCTTACCTCCCATCAACCAGATTCTGCTTAGTTTTTTCCCCTCCAAGTCCTCCTGAGCATTCCCTTTGTCCCCCCGTCCCCCCCAGTTCTGGGAAGCATGCATTAAAGCACATAATGAAATATAAACCAAATGAATTTCTTTCCCAGTGTTAGCCCAGGGACTTTCCCAAGGAAAACGTTGCTGCTCCCTTCTCTCAACTGTTATCTCTGACTGCAAAAATTAAATAGTTCAGGATTCAGTAGATGCATTGCAACATCTTTAGAAGGATGAACCAGAGGATATGGTCATTTTTTTTTTCAATAACACGAATCTTCAGTGCCGTCTCCACAGTTCTAGAAAAAAAGACTAATTGGGCTCCAGGATGGAGAGAGCCTATTAACTTGGCTGTGTTCTGAAAAATAAGGTTTCTCAAAAGCACAGGGGTAGAGAGGTCCATCTGTGGACAACTTGGCCTTCCCCAATCCAAGGCCTTCCAGATGCTTTCAGGGAATTCTTAGCCTGCAACACATCTGGAGGGCATCAGACTGCAGAAAGCTACCACGGCCCATCCTCCCTGTCTGAAGCATTTGAAGGGAATTGGCCGGATTTATCCACCCGGTCTTCTTTTAGGATGCTTGGGAATTGAGCTGCCTTACGCGGGACGAGGCTTTCGTTGTGAGACACGTAATTTTGGCCCTCTTCTAAAGTCATGATTGATGTTGTGCAGAAAAGGCAGGCTGAATTCCCCCTCTCCTGTCTCCCCTGACAATAATTTTTTTTTTTAAATTTACATTTAAAAGAAATTCCCAAGAATATGACTCTGAGGTGGCCAAGAAACCAGGTGAACAACCAATCTTGCATAGTTCAGTACAGCAAACTGCAGCATCCCTGGTCAGCAAATTTCAAAGAGGAGCATCAGGAGAGAAAACTGATTTTATTTTATTTTTTATTGGGTTATTATTATTATTGTTGTTGTTGTTTTTCAGAAATTGGGTAGCTAAGCAGGAAAAATGGAAAAAAATAGGGAGCAGGGGAAGAAACAAACAAACCCCAAACTGCAGCCATCACTGCCAGCTAAAATAATAAAATAACCTTGAAATATAATTTTCTTTTTTAAAAAAAAAGGGAGTCAGGCAAGCAGAAGTTTGTTTTGTGGGGAAAGAAACCTTGGTGAAATTGGAAGAGATATTTCCGCAGAGCTCCTTTGGGGTTGTGCTGAAGGCACCTGGCTAGGAACTGGGAGGAGTGAGTTGAGAACTTCCTGTACTGTATAAGGGGGACCAGGAAGGCTGACACAAAGCTGAAGCAACTGCGTTCCCCTTTCCTTCCCTCACTCCGGGACTCTTTTTTACGTCATGATTACGGGTTGCATCCCAAACAGAAAGGCAGTTCTACCGGGTTGAATGTGGTTTTTTTCCCTCCCTCCCGAGCTGGCAGGTAAGTGGGTGAGGTGGGCCAGGAGATAAAAGGCTAGTTAGGAAGCCCCATCCAAGAATGACTGTATCTCCTGACGCTCTTTGGGGTGCCACCAATGCTTTGCCCTCTCCTTCCAGGCCAACCGGTCCCGTGACCTGGGAGCTACGGTGTACTGCGTTGGTGTGAAGGACTTCAATGAAACTCAGGTAATTTTCAATCGTCTTGCCTTTGGGCAACTCTTGGTTTAAATGTAACAGCAGCGTTCAGTCTCGTTTGAAGTTGCTTTCGAGGGAGCCAGAAGTTCGGGACTATCTGCAGGACGTGGGTCCAAAATGTCAAAAGAGTGGCCAGAACGGTGGGATCAAAGCCTCGAGCCTTTTCGACAGGCGTAACATCCGTTCCTGCCATGTCACAGCCACCATCTTGATTTGGCGCACCGTTTCCTGTGAAAAAGTTCTGATGTCTCTACAGAGCACAGGATGGCTGGGTTTAAAAAAAGATGAACATGAAAAAAGAAAAAGAAAAGAAAAGAAAAATGAAATCGATCCAATGTCTGCCAGTGGGAAACCGTTCAGCTGCTGGAGTTCATACAACCCTGTTCCTCATATTTCAATAAATCTTGCTAAAGAAAACTCTGAGAATTAGTTTGGAAAGAATTCTGGTTTTAGGCAGCTGCCAAAGAGCCTGGAAGTGGCCTCTAAAGGCTTCGTGGATTCATCCTCCGGTAAATAATTTAAACTATGATCTGGGTTCAGCCAGGATCCTATCGTAGTTTTTCTCAGTCTCAGCAGCTCAAGTAGATGTAGATTCCTCAGGCAGAATTCTGGGACCTGAGGTGGATACATCTGAAAGTTGTTGAGGTTGCAAAACACTGTCCCATTATATTGAAGTCCTCTGTTCAAGGGAATTTGCTAATTCCCCTTCGCCCCATAATGATATTTGGAACAGTCTTCCTATCGTAGTGAGGAGTGCAAATCCTGAGAAGAAAAATAATGAGTGTGGAAGGAACAAAATCCACACACAGAGACACATGGATGTCAACAAAGCTTGAGAAACGGTTGTCTTGTGCAATGGCCATCTGCCTCTTGGGATTTGGCTGACTGTGTGTGTCCAGCGTTTCCTTACGTCCTTGTTGGCTGACCCACTTTTTCCCCCCCAAAACCAGTTGGCTCGAATCGCTGACAGCAAGGATCACGTCTTTCCTGTGAATGATGGCTTTGAAGCTCTCCAGGGAATCATAGACTCCGTAAGTCTTGCTTACCGCTGTACTCGTTTCCATGACTTTGTGAAATTAGCATTGTTGTTGCCAGAAACAGTATATTTATCAGTGCTGGGACATCTGAGGGCCTCCTAGAAAGAAACCAGTAGCAGCCACTGAACTGAATGGCTTGGCTGAGTGGAAGAGAGGTTTGGGCTGAATGATAGCTCTGCAATGCCTGGGAATTATTTAGCAACAGCAAAAAGAATCAGTGGTTTTTATTCAGCGGGCTGGGGGAGTTATATACCATTACGAAGCCCTGCATCTCACAAATCACCCAAAACGGGGAAGCACAGTGCTGTCTTAGTGAGTCTTGCCAATTTTCCACAATATTTTTCGGTGATTGCTAGCACTGATGATGTTACTTCGTCTGCTAATGAAACATCTGCGAGAAAACCACCAAGCTCAGAGAGCAACTAGGACTGCGCAGTTCAACCCTGAGATGCAGATATCCCCTACTATTTTTGTTACTGCTAGATCTAAGTAGAGGATTCCAGAAATCAGTGGAAGGTCTTCTGGATGAGCTAATAGAGAAGGGCCTGATTCAGGGACATCTGCAGGGAGGAGATTGAAGGAGCAGTCAAGATGGCAACCAGGACTGGCTCAATCAAAACCAACAACTTGACATTTTTTGACCTCACATATGGAGGCCCCTGGCCTGATCCTTTCTCTATACCCTCACCTACAGGTAGTCCTCAACTTACGATGAGCCCAACATTTTATGTTGTTAAATGAGAAATGTATTGAGTGAGTCTCTCCCATTTTACGGCCTTTCTTGCCACAGTTGTTAAGTGAATCACTGCGGTTGTTCAGTTAGCAACAGTGTGGTGAAGTGGATCTGTCTTCCCCGCTGACGTTGCTTGTCAGAAGGTCGCTTGACCCCCGGGGCACTGCATCCGTCATAAATGTGAGGCAATTGCCAAGCATCCAAGTGTGGGGACTGTGGGGATGCTGCAACAGTTGTAAGTGTGAAAAATGGCCATGAGTCACTGTTTTCAGTGCCGTTGTAACTCTGAACAATCGCTAAACAAACTGTTGTAAGTCAAGGACTATCGGATGTTCTGCAGGCATCTTGTGAGTGGTGTTGTCTCTGTGTATTTGCAAGGTTATGCTGCCTTCAACTGCTGCTAAATCCCAGACAGCCTTTCCTTCACGGGAGAGCAAATCCTTGACGTGCACAAGAGCCTGGCTTTCGTTGTCAGCCTCTTCAGATCAGATTCAGCCAGGTTTTTCTCAGGAATTCTTCCACTTAACATCTGCAAAGCTTGGATGCAAAGCCAGGAGGAGGCTTCCTACATCACCAGGATGGAGAACTTCGTATTCTCCAAATGTCACATCCCTGAAATTCTCAGTGCGCCTCCCCGTTAGATGAAGAAGTTGCATCTTGGCAATGTCTGGAAGACCGTTGGTTCTTGACTTTAAGCATTTCATTAGATCATAGAATAAAATACAGAAATACAGAAGCAAATAGGACACAGTGGGGAGGAGAAGGGGAAAGAAAAGTGAGGAGAGGAGGAAGCGTTGACTTCCGACTCCCTCTCTCTGTTGCGGTAGAATAAAGCATTAACATCAAACCTCAACTTTTTACTTTTCAATATTAATATAAACTAGCCATTTCTATAACAACAAATCAGTCTAATCGGTAAAACCCAAAATCAAAGTTTCGTTCTTTTCCACCTCAAGCACAAAGTCCAGAAGCGGTTTCCACGTAGCAACAAAAGTACTTCTATTCTTTTCTTTGATCAAAATGGTCAATTTAGCCCATCTCTGCCAACTCCATCAACTTCTGTAGCCGTTCGTCCACAGTGGGAATTGAAGTGCCCTTCCACTTTGGAAGACCATTGGCTCTTCACCCACAATATTATTTTAGGTGAGATTAACAGGCCAAACAAAGAAACTGTGCAGCTTCTGCATCATATGTCAGCATATCTGCAGCCCACTACAATGAAAGAAAGCTAATTGCTTTCCAACACGTTGTATTGATATGGACTTTGACATTCATTTACAAAGCAGGGATAGAAGTTACGTCTCTCTCTCTCTCTCTCTCTCTCTCTCTCTCTCTCTCTCTCTCTCTCTCTCTCTCTCTCTCTCTCTCTCCTATAATTTCTTCTAATTGAACATACAAATGAGGTTAGGGCACCAGGTATTGTGCAAAGATATTCTGAGCTTAAACTTGCCTTCTCTCTACAGCTGTTCCTAATAGATTCCAGAAGTATTTCCTTTCTCTTTGTCTTGCTGGCTGTATTTCTTATGGCTTCAATTGCCAGCAGTAACTCACAAGGTTTGTGAGTTCAGACAACTCAGTCTAGAACCCATTAACCGGGTTTGGTTGATTTTTGACCGTCTTCATGGAGAAAACTTGGACTCATCTCATAATGTGTCCCAAGAGGTTCACCTGCATCTTCTGCACACAAGTGTTGAAGGCTGGGGATGGGAACTGCTCCAGACTACAGGCAGTCCTCGACTTACAACAATTCATTTAGTGACTGTTTGATGTTATAATGGCATTGAAAAAAGGGACTCAGGATCATTTTCCACGCTTATGACTGTTGCAGCATTCCCAGAGTCACGTGATCAAATTCAGATGTTTGGCGACTGACTCATATTTATGACAGTTGCAGCATCCTGGGGTCATGTGATCCCCTTTTGTGACTTTCTGACCAGCAAAGTCAATGCAAAAACCCGATTCACTTAACCATTACTAACTTAACAACTGCAGTGATTCACTTAACAACTGTAGCAAGAAAGATAATAAAAATGGGGCCTCTCCTTCCATTCTCCAGGTCTTTTGACTCCTTTAACATGAGTCCTTTTTGGTTTAGCCATTAAGATATTCCAGCCTTGAGCGATGCTGGGAGTTCTCCATTTGGATGCACACAAGATTGTTAAACCACGTTATTCTTTCTTGTGCCTTTTTAGATTCTGAAGAAATCTTGCATTGAAATCCTTGCTGCAAAACCTTCCAGTATTTGTGCAGGCGGTGAGTTTACCACGGAATATTTTCAGCCTTTCTTGCTTTGGGGAATGGCGTCTCTTTTCTGATCCCAGAGGGAAGGGAGTCAGCTGTCTTCTGGCACTCCGGGGGAAATTTTCCTTGGCTCAAAAATGCTAGAAAATTCCATCTGTTGGCTGTCTGCTTGCATGAAAAAAAAAAGCTTGACTTGATCTATTTTTAGAGTTGGTTTTCATTGAGGGCAGATGGGCTCTGACATCTCAAACTTCATTTATAAGATATGGGAAGGCCAATTGATGGAGGCTTTTGCCTTCCCTACTTTGGCTCCATCCCAAATCTCCTCTCTCCTTTGTCTTTGCTAATGTTTGAAACAAGAAAAAAAGTGCAGATCTCACCATCCTCCATCTTGGCTTTGTCCCTTTTCAAACTTTAGCTTCCCTGCCGGGAGGTATATCAAGATTAGGGATGGGGGTACCAATTCCACATCCAAAGGATTGGGAGCAAGAGGGGTAAACTGGATTCAGGAATCTTGCTTGGAATGTGTAAGACTGTGTCCGGTCTCTTGAAAACCTCCATGAGGAAGCACCCACAACTTCTGGAGGCAAGCACTTCCACTAATTAATTGTTCTGACTGTCAGGAAATCTCATGTCTTTATGAGAAGTAGAGGGTCCTATCAACCTACTGAACACGTGTCCTCTGTGGAGTTCCACATTTGCAATGGAGGCAAACTTCTCTCTTTTCTAGATAAGCTTCAGATGTAGGAACAGGAGCAAGCGTGAAATAAGCCAACTACCGGATTGAATTTTATTTCAAAGTGGGCTTCCTAGGAACAAAGATGTACAGGGATAAATCAATGTTAGACTCACCGTTGAAGAGATCTTCTAGCCATTGCAGCACTTCAGGCTTATTCCAGCTTTTCCTGCAAAAAAACCCTGGACTTGTTTTCTTTCTTTCCTGCATTCTAATCTCGTCTTTCTGGCATAGATTCACTGGGAAAAAAGAACCTGCTTTATTTTGGAGAGAGTTAGCCTTCATAGACAGCAGCTGGCAAACAGACCTTGGCATCCACCCCAGTCGGGTGGCTTTTGCCCCTTCAGGGTCCCCATTGGCTTATTTGAACATCTAAGCTCTCGCTGGGGAGAAGAAGGAGAGCAACGAGGCTCTGCAGAATCACGGAGTTATTCAGAGTTCATGGGCTCTGCCAATTGTTTACTAATTATTTTGGATATAAATGGGAGTGAGTTTACATGTTAGATGAGAAACACACTTCAGTTCATTCCCCAGGCTTTTTAAAGTCTGCAGACACAGCTATGCAATGAAGAATGCTGACCCACCCATTTTACGTTGTACCAATGGATAAGCTGTCTTTCTTCAGTCCATGCTGATTATTATTATTATTATTATTTTGGTGTGTAATCATCAGTCTGGTCCATCCAATTTTAGCCTAGATCTAAAATTCTAAATCTAAAGGAAAACTGCATTAAAATTCACAATTTAACACTTTCTCCAATGTTTCGGAACTCAGCGTTTGACTCCAGAGCTGCATTACAAAATGTGAAAAGCACAATTCATAGGATCACTCATATAGAGGGGGTTTTAGGCCACAAACTAGAATTGACTTCTGTTTATTAACACGTGTTCTCATACAAGGGTTGGCCAATGTCCTGATGAATGAAGCTATGAGTTCAATTGTTCTCGGTTTTTATTTTATCTTCAGATGTTTTGATGACCTTTCAGATATTTCCTTGTTTGGCAGAAGGGACCTGGATGGAAACTAGCTGATACTTTCAGTATAGAACTGAGTAGATATCTTGGATGAATAGAAATCTTAAAGCCCCCATGTCAGGGTTCGAAGTAATACACCCTGACATGGGGGCTTTAAGATTTCTATTCATCCAAGATATCTATAGCAAACAGAACTCCAAGGCAAGTAGGTTCCTCAAAGAACAGGTTTATTGCATATATCATATTGGCACAGACTGGTGAAAACCGACTCTAAAGGTTCCCACGATTTCCACCTAATTAAAAGTAAATGTTTTCCCCAATTCCCCAAACAATCAATCACATTGTCCAATCAAGGTGCTGTCCAGTTGCTTGGAAGCTTCACTCCTCCTCTCTTCAGCCACCTGTGGGAAGGTCCTTGATTTTCAGGGGAAACTATTTTGTTTTGGCTGCAAAACCCCAGCTATCTCTACTCCTCCCTCCCTAGCCCCCTTCTCCTGTGTGTCAGCACTGAAGCCTCCAAGATGGCCTCTAACCCTAACCCTCAGTCAGGCCAGCTTCAGAGTTGACACCTACTTACTAAAAACATGTCAAAGGCTGTTGTAGTACCCTCAAGAACCCAGAACAAATAGAAGCTGTGATAGGCATTTTTGAAATTCCAGTGCACATACAGAGTTTTGATCTTAGGTTCTCCGCAGGACCATGTTTGATAGTGAAATCGGGTCTTCACAACCACATAAACTCTACAGTAGAGGAAAATAGCAGTCAGAATAGTGCTTTTTGGGCTTCTCTGGTTAAAAGAATCTGGGAAGCCACATCCCCCAAATTCCGTAGACAGCATTTGTAGTGGGAGCCAGTAAAATAGTAAGGAAAACATCTGCCCAACAGGCAGAGCATCTGGGGAAAGAAGTTCTGTCTCCAGCTGGTGGTCTCTGCTTGTGTGAATGAAGTCTATCTCTAGAGGATGCCAAAAAAGGGAAAGTGCCTTTAAATAATCTGGTCCCGATATATTTTTGAAGTATCAGAGAGTCCAGGCCCCTCTGATCTACTTTGTTCCTTTACGTGAATTTCAGGTCTTCCTCCCAGATGTGTAGATGCCAAAACTTTACAATTAAAAGCTAGAACATTGACCTGAGTTTATACAAAGCTGGGAATTCCTTTGCTGCTTTTTTGTTGTTGCTGTTGTTATTATTATTTATGATGGTTGGATGGGCAGGAAGCCATATCCACAATTAGTCTGGGTTTGGCATTTTTGTCCACCTACTGAGTCCTTCCCAAGGACCTGAGATACGCAGATGTTATAGTTGGATGGTGTTAAAAGTGCAGCGCTGTTGCAGGATGTAAGCTGTTTCAGATGAAGCTGTCTTTTGCAATTGACCGATGATGGTTTTGTCAACACCAATGGTGTTTAAGTGATGCTCCAGCTGTTTTGGGATTGCACCCAAGGCGCCTGTGACAATGGCTTTCTTTTACCACAGTTGTTCTACTTCTATTTACAGGTCTTTGTATTTCGTGATTTCCTCCAGTTCTTTCTCTTCTCTTCTGCCATCTCCAGGTACTACAATATTCACTATCCTGACTTCTTTTTGTCTTTCTTATCAACAGTTCTTAAATATGGGGTGTTATGTGACAGGTGCTGACTGTATGAATCCTAAAGACCAACATCACTTTAGCTTCTTTATTTCCTATCGCTTTATCTATTTAGTGGTCCCACTAGTTCCTGCTCGCAGACAATTGGTACTTCTTGCAGGCATTCCAATGTACCGTTTGTTGCTACTTTGTCGTGCTGTTGTTTGTAGTCAGTCTGGGTGAGCATCTTGCAACAGTTAAGCTACTATCATAATTATTTCAACTGCTGAGTTTAAGTGGAAAGAGTACCCTTTGTTGCATTTGTAGATATACTGCTGGAGGTCAAAAAGGAATTCTTTTTAATTTACTGAAAATAATGTCAAAAAAACTGAATTTCCAGGCAAACTGTAGTTCACAGATCTCAGGTAAGATGCTGGAGGATTTGAACGAGGCACTAGATAGGCACCTTTTGGGATAATTTAATTAGTTTTCTTGCATATTGCAAGGGATTGGTTTGGTGATCATGGTGGGCCTCTCAGGTGCAAATAACCAGGAGCGTTTGTTGTGTTGAAAGAAAAAAAAGAGCCTATTATTGCTACCTATACACAATAATCTAGTCAACAAATGGTCAAAAGTAAATTGGCACTGGATTAGGGTCAATGGAATTCATGATGGGGGGCTGGACTTGGATCTCTTGTGGCAACACAATGACTCCAAACTCATGACACCTTTAACTCCACTTTCCAGCTCAGCTCACTGTTCCCCTACATTTCTTACCAACTCCACATATTTGTGATTATGGACCTATAGTCATGCAGCCAAAATTCAGTGGCAAAAACGCTGCTTTTGAGCGGTACCAACTACATTTATTTCTCTTTATTTTCTGCACTGATTTCCACCTTTATCCCAAAACAGGCTGGAAAGTTCTACCCCCTCCCATCTCCTCCCCATCCTCCCACCATGGCTCTGTGTCTGGAAAAACACCACAAAATACTTCCTGTTCCAGAAGATTTTCTTTGGGGAAAACTATTAAGTCCCTCCCAAAATGTCTAGGCAAAAATGGGCCTTCTGGGGAACGTTTAATCCCTGGGAGATTGAATTTTGGAGATCCTACACTTGAGGCCTTTTTCTCTTCCCTCTTGCTCAGACAAGCATGCCGGGCTTTGAAGCTGGGCACGAGTGACTTTTTCTCCACTGATTTTTGGGCTAGAGAAATTGGGTGGATGAGTTCCCTAAACTTTTTTCAGGAAAAAGAAATCGTTTGACGTTCCTCCTAGGCGGGACTTCCTCTTGGTGGCACTCCTGGCCTGAACTGAAACAGCCCCACAAAGCAAATGTGGGAAGAGTGGTGGAATGTGGTCGGTGGAACGAAAAGAGGGATCAACCCTACATAGCCACAAGGAAACTAAGTCCAACTTCCCCACTTGAATTCTGTTGACCCTCATCTAACCCTAACCAGGAGCTCACCATTAGTTAAGAAGATTCTTGTGCATAGGCTACAGCAATACATCAGTTTCCTAGAAATTTCACATAGTCTTCTGCAACTGACAGAGGTCCTCTTGAGAGGTCCTCCTTGGGACTCAGTTGGGAAGCCAGAGATGCTGTTGACTCTAGAGATAGGATGGTCCAATGGAAGAAAGTCATCGGAGAAAGGGGGATGAGGCAGACCGCCTGGTCTTGCTTCATTCCCACGTACACGAAGGCAAGAATGTCACTAAACCTCCCATCGATCAAGATGTCCTGGTCCTTGATGCCTTCACTCCCGTTTTATTAATCAGCTGTCTTGATAAACCCTCATTTACCTCTGAAATCTGAAATAACCAGATGAGGATACTTCCTCTTCTCTGCAAAGGATGGGGGTCTCTTCTACCTGGCTGCACGCTTCCCTGAATGAGCTGACCAGTTTGAAACCAGGGAGTGACTTAGGCTAATGCCCCTTTGAGATGAAACGTCTATGGAGAGTCTCAGTCCTCCAGGTCATGATTGTCCAAAGGTGACTTTTCAAGAGGCAGCTGGACTTTCTGGTTTTTCTCCGAAGGTGTTTCGCTTCTCATCCAAAAAGCTTCCTCAGCTCTGACTGGATGGTGAGGAATGGGTCAAAGAAGCCCTCTATGTCAAAACCTGAACAGCCCTCTCTCAACAGAGGGGGGGGGGGATACAACAACATCTATCTCCATTCTACAACACCGTCCTTTCAGCAGTTCCAAGAAGGCTCCACACCCGTTTGCACCACTCAGGTGACCCGGAG
>JANHFL010006144.1:34138-48410 GCA_032468155.1 Oxyrhabdium leporinum
GAGAGAGAGAGAGAGAGAGAGAGAGAGAGAGAGAGAGAGAGAGAGAGAGAGAGAGATGGAGAAAAAGAGAGACAGAGGGAGATGAGAGAAAGAAAGTGAGAGAGATGAGACGGAGAAAGAGAAAGAGGGGGAGAAAAAGAGGGACGGACGGAGGGAGGGAGAAAGATGAGAGAAAAAGATGAGAGGGAGGGAGAGGGAGAAAAAGATATGGGAGAGGGAGAGGGAGAAAAAGATGAGAGAGATGAGAGAGAGAGATGAGAGGAAGAAAGAGATGAGAGAGAGGGAGAGAGACAGACAGAGATGAGAGATGGAGAAATGAGAATGGGAGAAAGAGAGGGATGAGAAAGGGAAAGAGAGATAGAGTGACAGAGAGAGAGATGAGAGAAGGAGAAAAGGAGAAAGAGAGTGATGAGAGAGAGAGAGAGAGAGAGAGAGATATGTTTCCCAGAGAAAGGAAAATACTGGGAGCCACAAAACCTGGGTAGGTGTGGCTGAGAGGGTCATGTGACTGGGTGTGAGTGAGTAACATGTTGGCCATATCCACCCAGTTTTTGTGGCTCCCAGTGTTTTCTATGGGAAACAGGTCCAAATGGCTCTTTGAGTGTTTACGGTTGCAGATCTCTGGTGTAGGGGATGAGGATTGGTAATAGTATTGATGAAGCTTAGCCTATTGCTTTCCTCTTGGCTATTCTTTTTATTTCTGTAGTTCTGGTGGTCTCCTGGTAGTCTCCCATCCAAATACTAATCACAGTCAAACTTTCTTAGTTTTTTTCCATTAAGTGAATTATTTCTTAAATCACCATAATTACAATTTATATACTATTACCAGTTTTCTTTTTCCTTAAGTCTTCTTTTGTTTTTAGTCTTTGATATTTTCTATTATTCTTTACTTATCTGTTCCATGTTAACAGCAAATGTTCTAGTTGTTGCTTTGTCATTTTGTATCTACATCAAACTGACATATGCAGTACAATTTTAATATTAAAAGTAACCCCAACTATCCATATTGTAGTTAGCTAAATTAGCTTTGACATTGCTTATGACAAATGTTCCATGTGCTTTTGCAGAGTTGTAATTTATGTTCCCTTAGGACCACTTCATACATTCCTAAACTGGCTCTACATTTAAACTGTTACTTTATTATAAAATATATGGTCCAGCTAGAAAGCGATTTGAGCAACCCCATGTACAAAATATAATGTGATTATCTTAGAGAAAGACCAACAGAGACCTTCTCAGACAGGACTCTTTAATTTTTTAAAAAATGTTTTAACACTTGCTGTAGCATATTTAAAGTATTTATTTATAAACAAGATGTGAGAAAGAAACCATTATATATAAAAAATTAGGAATGAGATTATTTTAGAGTCATGTCTTTGCACTTGAGCTTAAGTTTGAAATTGCTTGAGACAGTCACATCCACCCAATTCTCTAAATTGTTAAGTTTTAAGTTTTCATTTGTGATTTATTTTTCCCCTAGAGTGTTCAAGTTAATACGGACTGGTAGAATTAATTCCAAGGGAAAGGAAACTGGTTCAGATCTCTAGAGATCAGCTGCTTTTTCCCTGAGGGGAAGCATCCTTTCCATTTGAGAAATGTACCTCTTCCTTGATGCATTTTTCATGCATTGCATGTTAGCAAATTAAAAGGCAGCAGATTTATAGTTGTTGCAAAAAGTAAATACATAACAGAAGTCAGTTAGTTTATGTCTATGTTTGTTTGGAAATGGTAATTGGTTAATAAAGATGCAGTAATCCAGCTGGCAAGATGGTTGCATGACAAGTCTCCAAAATATTGAAGCGTGTCTTTTTTGTTCTGCCAATCCCTCATCTCTAATCTCCAACACATGTTACAGTAATAAAAGTCTTATTCGTTGAACACAAAGCCGTAATGCAGCCTTCCCGAAGCTTGTGCCTTCTAGATGCGTTGGGAGCACAATTCTCACCAATCTTGAATAATGGATGTTGTAGTCCCAACACATCTGGAAGGGACAAGCCTGGGAAACTTGGCACTGCATTTTAACTTACCTGCAGGTGTTGGTTTTTTTTGAGTCCTTAGCACCAATGTCAGATCTTATACATGGAACCTGATGAATAATCTGTGATGCACAACATCTTTGTTGAAGGCGTTAAATATTGTTCTGTTAGGTTAATTGAGAATACTTTCTTTGCTCACTGTGAGAACTGGGACCAGCCTACTCATTGGACATTAAGAAATAGACTCCATTCCCTTTTTTAATTGATTAAAAAATATTGCCGGTTTTTACATATCCACTCTATTCATCGAGTTTGTAAAATATTCCAACAACAGAAGAACTATGAAATAAATACTATACTATATTTATTACAACTGCATTCTGTGATTTCGGACAGTGCCTTTGATTGGAACTGATGTGATGGTGAAGTTCAAGAGCCATGGTGGCGCAGGTTAGGAAGAAGTATTGCAGGCAAACTCCACCCACTCCTGATGGGCTGAAGCTTGACTCCGCCTCCCATCCTTCTGAGGTTGGTAAAATGGGGACCTGGATTGTTGGAGGCAATATGCTGACAATATAAATGGCCCAGAGAGTGCTAGCACACTACGGAGTGGTATATAAGTGCTATTGCTAAATTGAGTCCATAGCGAAGTGATGGAATACTTTGCCTGTTAACAGAGCCAGGATTCCAGTTCTGGCACTAATTATTAAAAGAATTTCAGGGAGAATCTAAACACTGGTAAAACTGCCACGGGGGTGCAGTGCAGGCTACTTCTGCTGACTGCCAGCTGCCTGCAATTTGGCAGTTCAAATCCCACCAGGCTCAAGGTTGACTCAGCCTTCCATCCTTCTGAGCGGGATAAAATGGGGACCCAGATTGTTCGGGGCAATAGGCTGACTCTGTAAACAACTTAGAGAGGGCTGTAAAGCACTGTGAAGTGGTATATAAGCCCAAGTGCCATTGCTATTGCTAATAACATTTAGTTCCTTAGGGTTATTGAATAAACTTTGACTATTTGATCCCTGTCTGCATCCACACTTACTTGGCATAACAACAATTGACTTTGTTTGTTGGAGGCTCATTGGCATGGTCAGAAATTATGATTTCATAACAAGATGCTGCAACCATTGTAAATGAGGGCTGGTTACCAAGCAGCTGAATTGTAAACACATAATCATAGGGGTGGTGCTACAACAGCCATAACTTTGAGAATACATCATAAGACACATTTTCTTGTGAGTTTGTGCCATGCCTTCAGAAATAGTCAGGTAAGCCTCAACTTACGACCATTCATTCAATGATAGTGCAAAGTTATCCTGGCCTTGAAAAAATGGACTTATGATCAAAATTATGACTCTTCACCACCCCTGCGGTGATGTGATTGGCAATTCAGGTGCTTAGCAACCAGCTAGCACTTGTGAAGGTTGCAGTACCGTTTGGTCACATGATCATGATTTGTGACCTTCCCAACTGGCTTCCAACAAGCGAAGTCCATTGGGGAAGCTGAATTCACCTAATAAATATGTGATTTGATGAACGATGGCGGTGAAACATAAAATTAAATCTAGTCATGTGATTATTCACTTAACAAATTCATTGCTTAGCGATCACAATTCTGGTCCCAATTTGGAGTTGTAAGTCAAGGAATAATTGTAAATGTGTTAAATCTGGCATTAGAATTTCCTTCTATTTCCTATTTTGTACTCATTCCTTATAAAGTCTCTGTTGATCTAAAATAGCAGTATATTGAATATTTTTTTAAAAAAAGTATTATCATAAGGCACAACTAAGAATTTCCCTGTCCAACTTTTGGTCACATTAAAAACATTGGTAATTCCCATGTTTTCTTTTAAACAACCGTATCATCACGAACAACTAAGGAGGCATAAATGTAGAGTTTGAGCGGTCGTGTTAATGAGAATTAATGATGTTAATAAGGCTTTCTAATGGAATGTGCTTAGTGAACCATTAACTTTGTTGGGTGCAGCCCTCTTTGGGTGACAATGCTATGCAAAATTTTAGACCAACGCAATTTGAGATTGAAAGAAATGATTAATGGAGCCGTCAACTGTTTTCAGATTTTAGGAACAAGCATGCCTCAATCCCCTGGGAACTCATGCAACTCATGTAGCTTTGTACAGAAAAAAGTGCCAAGTTATTAAGCCACTTTCGGTCCAAACTTCAAGTTTAGACAGGTGTTAGCACAGTGGGTTCTGGGAGACAGCTAGGCAAAATACTGGCAGTATGAAAAATAGATCCTTCAGATGCCACATTATGAGAGGCCCACTGCAGGCTCCCATGTAGCTAAGCCAGGCTGCTCCCAGCTATTGATTTAGTGCCCGAATGCTCCAATTTTTACTAATTCAAAGAAGCAAGGTCATTTTAACTCACTTCATCTGGTCTTTCCATTATAGCAGCCAAGTGTTCTAAGGAAACCTTGAAGAATGTTAAATATTATTGTTACCTCGTAGCTGACCAGAAGGAAATTGGGAGCAGAGATTTCCTTATAGCGCAGAGACATTCCAGGCTAGCCCTTTGCTTCCGAGCCCACTGACATCATTACTGATTTGATTAAAGAAGGATTTCTCATTAATGCACTAAGAGGTGAAAATAGATTCATTCTTCCTGTAATATCAGGAACCCAGGGGCTTTACAGTTGAAACTGATTTGCTCTGCCATGTTTGAAGGGATATTTCCGGAGGCATATTTATGGATCGGTTAGATATTCACGAGAAAGAAAATTTTGCTAAAAGCACCATGGGCCAGTCAGAGTGAAATATAACACTGCATAAGTTGCCTCTTCGAAAGGTCCAAGTTATGTGCTTAGTTATCCAAAAGGTCACGTCCGTTCTAATAACAAAAAACGTGTTGTAAAGATACAAAAAGCCACGTAACCCTCAAGATTAAAAAGGAAATGACCTCTCTAGCTTGGACATGCATGCATGCATGTGCCATGTATCAAATGTTACAGTCCATGACAAACTGTGAATTAAGGGAAGAACTCATGAATTGGAGAAAAGCGTTGTCAGCAACAATGCTTTCAAAAATCCAAGAGAGTATTCGTAAGAGAGGGTTGCCTTTCTAAAATTCACAGTAAAATAAAATAAAAATTTCCCCTGTAATTCCACATCTTCATATATATCGTACTTTTCACTCCATAAGATGCACTTCTCCCCTCCCCAAAAAAGTGAATGGAAATGTCTGTGCATCTTATGGAACGAATATGGGGAATAGCAGCCGGGCCACCGTGGCGGGGTCCTTTTACAATGCTGAATCCTGCCTTTTCTCTCTCTTTTTCGCATTGCAGGAGTCAATAGGCAGAGCTGGCACATGAGAGGACACCTGTCCGTGATCCTCTCAGGCTCCACCTCCTGCCCTCAACCCACACTGCTGCTCCGTATTCGGTGCTCCATATTTTTCCCCGTCTTTTCCTCCTCGAAATCTAGGCGCATCTTACGGTCAGGTGCGTCTTATGGAGTGAAAAATACGGTATATCTGTGACGTTCAACATGATGATGAATTTAATAATGAAGGACCTAATGAGTATTTGCTGACCCAGAAAAAAAGGTGCAATTTAGCCTTAAGGCAACTATCTTAAATTTAGTTATTATGGAGTCATACCTTCTTTAATTCACTGAATTCATTGAATTAAAATATTCCATCTTAAAAAAAAAACACCTAGATAAGACTACATTTAAGCTTTTTTTAAAAAAAAAATGATTTTCATATCTTAAAATAGTTTTGAAAGTGTTCTGACTGTATGACATAAAATAAAAGGGGAGCTATTATTAGGCCAAATATCCAGTTAAAAGATGCCTTTTCAAAGTTTAGATGCATGCTGTCTCTCTCTGTTCCCTTCTGCTACATAACTGCAGTAAAAGACTAAGGAAAACCATTTTAGAAAAAGAACCCATGTATTTTTACAGGATTTGTAGCTTTTAATTTTGACCCATTTGCAGATGCTTTGATATTAAACTAGGCTGTCAAATCCCTAAACTTCTCTGGGGTCATGGGCCAGGAAGCTTCTATTTAAAAAACGCAGGGTGTGAAATGTTTGTAATGTGTTGGTTTTTTTTCCCCTCCTGAAAGTTTCGCTATATACAAAAGTTATTGGGCTCACAAATGTAGACAATTCATATGGAGACTTAAGATAGTCACTGCTTTGGGGAATCGGTGCAATCATTTGGAATATGATAATTGAAGTGCTGACATCAGAGGCTGCACACAGAAAGGAGTTTGGGAAGGTGATGAACTAGAAAAAGATTCAGACCCCCAATCCATGCTGTTTGCATCCAAATTGCACTGCTTCAGAATGAAGATGAGAGCTTTCAGAGGGGATAGCTTCTTCATGCTAAAGGAAGAGATTCCTCCTGACAAAGCTACCATACCGTATCTAGCCTTGTCCTTGGCTCTCCCTCCCTCTCCATACCAGAGAGAAAACATTAACAAAAACAGGAATGTGAGAGCTCACCTTTAAGTTGAAAGGAAGCAATTTACAAAGACTCATAATTTGAGGAAGGATTTTTTTTTTATTGATTAGGTGCCATCAGGACTTAGCAGCCACACAATGCTCCAGGATGATCTATCCCCCAATTTAACCTTTCGGGTTTTCCCATGGCACACCCATTGGCGCTGTAATTGAGTCCATCCATTGTGCTGTTGGTCATCCATTTCTTGCCTCTCCTTCCCCCTTGTCATTGATTATAGAGTTCTCAAGAACTTTGCAAATAACAATAATTTAAACCCTGCTCACTTATACCTCAAGTAAGAATTCTGGATTGATTTGTTCTATGTTCCATTTGTTTTTTTCTTGGCTCTTGATTCTTCTTCAACCTCAAGAGCTTTTTGCCAGCATCAAAGTGAATAATGTTTCATGTGCCTCTGTCTTTTCTAAAAACGGTCTGAACACCTGACGTTTCTCTCTCCATGTGCGGTTCCAATTTGCATCGAATGATTCTAGACATTATTTGGTTAGCATGTGAAATTAGGAATATTGTTCAGGCCTCGCTTAAGTCCTCTTTCCTTGATATCTGTTGGCCACTGTGTCATTCTCCAGATTTGCTGCCATACTTTGGTTAGAACCTTTACCGATTCTTCATTGGCTGCATGTCATATTTCATCAATTACTGTAGCCCTCTGGTTTGGATGAGTATGATGAACAGATTTCATTGTAGTGCTAGGTGTTCTTGTAAATGAGAGTATCTTGTAGGATACCTTAGTTGTTGAGATTTCGATAGAATTCCAGTGTAGTCCTTCCATATTACTTTGATCTTCTCCAAGTCAATTGCTATCTGCCCAGTGGCATTCTTTAGCATACCCTTTCAAGGTCAGAACCTCCTTAGAAATTTGGAGATTTGAAAGTCTTTTGTTGTCTCCGTGTTTCCATCGCTTGCTGTTTACACTGCAATACTGCTTCTTGTCTCCTTGATAGCTCTCTGACATTCTCTGATAATATCCTTTGTAAGGCCTTTGTCTTTCTTGGCTTTGGCTTCTCTTCTCTTTTTGGCAATCTGCACCATTTATTCTGGGATCCAGCTTGCTTTTCTCTTTTCTCTTGGTCTTTGGCAGCCTCTTTTCCCATTCATTCTTAACAATTTTGATTTCATTCATTCATTCATTCATTCATTCATTCATTCATTCATTCATTCATTCATTCATTCATTCATTCATTCCACAGCTTCCTATAAATGAGGTACAGGGCTTCCAAATGATTTTTGATGTGGGGTAGGGCACTGGCCTAACAGCATCTACAGGGGCCAAAACCAGGTTTCCCTGAAAATTTTATAAGCATTGGGAAGCAGGTTTATGAAAGTAGTCAACTGTTGGTTAACTGTTCTCAAAATAAAAATATTCATGTGGGAATGCAAGTGTAGGAAAACTTCTCAAAGAACAAACGTGTAATTATGGCATAATCTTGCCTGGCTATTCTTTATTTAAGACATGTCAACAAGTTAAATGATTATATATTATATATATATATATATAAATGATTATATATTCTGGAAACACATATTCTGCTCTTGTATTTAACCAAGTGCCTTTTTCCTTTCCAAGAAATCTTCTACAATCATTGTCCTTGATTATGGAATAAAAGGTGCACTTCTTCAACTTATCATGAACTTAGAAGTGGTAAGAAATATATATATATATATGAATTATATATGCTTGTGGTGGCTAGAACCCCAGAAACCATGAGCTTTAGGTATAGCTAGTACCTAGTTTTAGTACAAGCCAGCTGAGTGATGGTCCTTTTAGAAGAAATTCTGAAACCCAAGGCTGTGGAGACGTCTGATTCAAGGGGACTCATTTTTATATAAAATATTACATTAAATATATCTAGCAAAGGTCATAGATACGAAGAATTGGAGAAACGGGGCTTTGTGCATTGTCCGCCCAAATAGAACTGCTAAACCTTTTAAAGTTATGCATTAAAAATCTGTTTTTAATATAAAGCCTAGAGAGGGATATTCTGAAGTATTTAACTTGTTAAGCATCCAATTTGGCAGGCTAAATGGATTGCAGTTTTCATCAATATATCAATCAATTGTTGTATATGTGTGTGTTGCCCTCTGAAATGGATTGGAAGCTTTTCAGAGTCCCAGTCTGCATGTCCCTGCTATTGTTAAATACTGTAGCAAAAAAAACAACAACCTTGCACTAATTGCACAGTAGGTGATTACCATATATAGTTTGGAAAAGCTTTCATTCTTGAGGTTTTACTGGCACAACTCTGTTTGCCTGCTTGCTGTAAATCCCACATTTCTTCTAAGAATTCAAGATAGCAATAAGAGCCACGGTTTCAAAATCTTTAGTTTTTAAGGAAACTTTAACAAGTACTACAGTGTCTAGTCACACAAGGAACAGAAGTTGTCATAGGTCAGACTTGCTCAGTATTTCTTTACTTACTATCAGCCATTAACCATATCAGAATTCTTTTCAATCCAATCTCAAGATCATCATCATCTTCATTTAATGATCCCATAATCCCTTGCAGGGTGGAGTCTGGGCAACTGAATGGAGCTAGAAGAGTGTTTTAATGGCCGGATGCCCTTCCTGTCGCAATGTGGAGTTTTGTTCAACAGATATATTCTCAGTGTGCCCAGAGAGAGAAAAATATCTGCCTCTACCTAGGATCGAACTTACAGCCTCCTGATTGTGAGGTGAGAGCTCCAATCCAACGTCAAGTTGCCAAGAATTAATTTTGAAAGTTCTGTATGCTCTAATAGCAATAGCACTTATACTTATATACCGCTTCACGGTGCTTTACAACCCTTTCTAAGCGAAGTCAGCCTATTGCCCCACCAACAACAACCTGGGTCCTCATTTTACCCACCTCGGAAGGCTGGAAGGCTGAGTCAACCTTGAGCCTGGTGAGATTCGAACTGCCAAATTGCAGGCAGCCGGCAGGCAGCGGAAGGAGCCTGCAGTACTGCACTCTGACCACTGCGCCACCGCGGATCTAAAGGAAGTGCTTTCAGATTTCTTTACATATGGTAGAAATATCTTCATCATGGGAAATAATTGTGAGAAGAATTTTTTTAACAAGATGTCAATGGGAATATTCCTGAACATCAGTTGCAAGTGGTGTTTTTGGGTAAAAGGTGTAGAAGCTCTGTTGAATCTGTGGATGCTGGGAGATCAGTGCAAACAGTGCCTGAGAAAAGAAGCTTTGCCAAGGTTTCACAGAAGGAAAGTCCTTGAGCACAGAATGTACACAATTTTCAGTTGGTATTTGTTCATGGAGGCTGAAGGCCAGGAGGCAGGCTCAGTGATGTCCGTCCCCCGTCCCCCCCCAAAAAAAAGTATACCTAAAGCTGGGATGAAAAGGAATGTTTAAAATAATGAAGAGCTAGAAAAGGACACGTGTGTGATGGGACTTGATGGAAAGGTGAGTGGAAGCCATGGATTTGTATCACTGATGCTCCGCAGAAGCTCTGCACTATCCTGCTGCTGCAAATGGAGTGTGGGGCTCAGAGAGTGTGCCTTTTACACCAGGCATGCAGTGCTGAATCTCAAGGATTCTGCTCAGAAGCAGAATAGGATTCTTCAAGCCTTTCCTGGACCAGGGCATTAGTGACCATGAAGCTTAGGAGAGTCTGCAGTCTAAATGATGACAGAGGAATAAAAGGTTTGTGTAGGGATGTTCATAATAAGGAATTTATTGGTACTTCATTGCAAGCTCTCCCTTCACTTCTAGCAAGCAGGTGGTCAGGGACCGATATGATTTGTATGCCTTGTTTCCATGTCGATTGTTTCTTATGCCAACTGTCTCCCTATCACTACACTATAGGGATGGGCTTCCACTATACTAGTTCAAGCTTTCCAAACATTCTCTGGTGTAGAGTGAGCGAGCTGAGCTTTGAACGTGGGCTTTTGGTGAGATTTCTGCTATCTCTTGTTTCTCTTGTTTCATGAATGCTGGCTCTATGATTAGCAAAGGTTGGTAGGATAAAGACACACAGACACACACACACACACACACACATTTGCCTAATTGAATCTGAAGGTGTGATGTTTCATGGAATATATTGGGAAGGTACTACCTACTCAGAGGACATTCGTGGAAACCTGCTGTGGAAGTCTTTCATGTGTGATGCTATCGGTTAACTTCTGTGTGTTTCTGGTGCTTGCAGAGCGAGTAAACAGGGAGGCTGATGGGAGTTTGCCAGGAGGAAGCAATGAAAATGACCAAAGCAGCTGAATACTTTGAGAGATTGTTTATTAAACTATGAGACCTGACAAAGGAGTCATCTCTTGCGTAGCTACCAGCTGCAGTGGGTATGACCTGAAAGCTGTCAGATGTCCAATGCAGGTGACTGCTTCCTCCTGGAGAAACAGAGCGTAGCGGGAAAATAAGGCAGCAAGTTTCCTGCTCACTAAATGAAGGAATAGGAATCTGCCAGGACAAATGGGAAGAGGAGTCCTTAACAAATTTTCTTTACAAGCCAAGAGATTATTTATACATAAGCAAACCTGAGAAGAGAAGGAAAAGAAATAAACTTTTTTTCCCCACTGGTGGAGGGCTTCCCTTTTAAAAAATCTTGGTGTTTACACGATAGATTTATATATCTCCCACCTTGAAATATACCACAGTTTGGGGCAGGCAGGTTGCCTCCTTGATTTTAAAGAGACATTAATGGATCAGTTTGTTTATTTGCTACTTTTATATTTATAGAAACGTAAAATTTGCATCCTTGAAACAGGAACTCTTTGAAATATCTCTGATCCGGTTTGTGCCCTTTTGAAAGTTGCACTCACTTATAATCCCATAGGGCTCAATGCTAGGAAAGTTGAATTCTTCCTTTGCACCCAGAGAGCACATTCTAGTATATGGGAAGCAGCTTCTGGTATATTGGAGGACTCAACAGCCCCTGACTCTGCAAGTGACTTTTTGAAAAATGGAAGAGGCCAGATGACCTTGCCTTGCTGTTCTTTGATTCCGCCTTTCCTGATACGGGGAAACGGAGAAGGCAGAGCCAGCTCGTCAAAATAAATACATATTTTAAAAAAAGGTTGAAGTATCTCTGTGGAGAAAACTGCCCCAGATCCTCTATTGGTTGCAAAGAAGCCTGCAAACCTTCAGCGCTCTGGGAATGGGGCAGGGGGCTGGAGGGGGTGAAGGGGGCTAAACTAAAGGCTTAAAAGAGGCTTTGCTTGCAACCTACAACAGGAAAGCTTGTGGCTATTTTCTCAGATGACCGAAAAGCTAACTTGTTTGCATTTTCTCTCTTTTTGTTTTGCAGATGAACGGGACCGGGTCCAGAAAAAGACCTTCACAAAATGGGTGAATAAGCACCTGATGAAGGTAAGCCCACACACCTCTGATTCTACTAGATCTACTCCTCCCCCCCCCTTCCACTCTTTCATTTTTAAAGCTGACACAGAAGAACGCTGGCATTCTCGTGCTGGATGCTTTTCATACATGTCCAGGAAAAGATTTAATACTGTGAGTTAATTCTTTAAAGTGTGCATGCTCCCAGCTCTTATAACAGCAGGAAAAAATAGACTTGACATCTCTGAAGCAACACAGTGGTGGGTAAAAGAAGGTTGGCCAGCATGCTTAGTAATCAGAAGGCTGGTCTTCAGTGCTGGCATAGCAGATTTCCCTCCTCCAGCGAGAATTGCTCTGCACGTGCGTTTCTCAACCGTGGCCACTTTCAGAGGGGTGGACTTTCAGCTCCCAGAATTTCCCAGCCAGCTTTGTGAGGACGGAGAATTTTTGGACTTGAAATCCACCCCTTGGAAAGGCTGCCGTGGTTGAGAAAGTTTGCTCTACACACTTTCTTGCTTCATGCAGTCCTCAGCAACCGCCCAGCATTGTCTCTCTGCTCTGCCCTCACAGGTGCGCAAGCACATCAATGACCTCTACGAGGATCTGCGAGATGGCCACAACCTCATCTCCCTGCTGGAGGTCCTCTCAGGCGTCAAGTTGGTGAGTTTGCAAGATGCCACAAGGGCAACAACTTTCCCAGGTCAGGTTAAGGCTAAGACGTGCAATAGAAACAAAGCCCTCACACTAGGAGATTGAAACAAATGCGATTTCTGACAACCTGTCCTGGTGTGTCCTTATGTTTTTTAATGGTTGATCCTGGGCTGAGTTGCCACGTCTCTTCCCATCCTTAATTTCTAAACATAAAACGATTGTTAAGGAGTTTTAATTTCAGAGAGTCCTTCATTTAGAAGGGGGCTTTGAGCCCTTGAGTCTCACCCCTGCTGTATGCAGAAATCCAGATCGAAGCAAGCCAGGCAGGGGGTTACCCTGAGCATGTTCCTCAGAGAAGGACAGCCACCCCGACTCTGCCTTCCATTGTGTTGATGGCCAACACAATTGTTATTAAGGTTGTTTTTTTAACTCCCACTTGGAATCTGCAGCCTGAACATGTTCCATGTCTTGCACCTTAATGAAAGAGAATGGATATGTGGCGATCTTTCACATATTTGAAACATGCCATCCTATTCCAACTCCTTCTTTCTCTTCTAGACACTTCCAACCTCTCCTCACAAGGTTTTGTTTTTAGTTCCCTGGTATTCTTGTTGCCTTCTTTTCTGGTTTGTTTGAATGTGTGAAGCCACAAATGGATCCAAAGCGGAATGGAGTGGAACAATGACTTTCCATCCTAGCACATGATGTCATAGCATTTATTTTGATCTGTGCCCTTCTTTGAAAAGATAACATTTCCGCTTACTGCTAACTTTGGGTGCCAGGCATAGGGGATGGGGTCACGCAAGAGTTAGAGCTAGGGTTGATTTCAGATCCCTCCAGAAGACCCCCCCCCCCCGTAGGCATTGTCTCTTCCTGTTTAAAGGGCTTAAGAGTGGGACGGGATGACTTTCACTTCTAACAGCATAGATAGTCCTTGTCCGCCATACTCCCAGTCTGATTGTGTTCAATGTCGGAGCGTTATTCTCCCTGTCAGGAGATTTTTCCTTAGTTCTAGGTTGCTAAGGAGAAATTTTCTGACAGTGAGAACAATCAACCAATGGAACAGCTTCCCTCCAGAAGTTGTGGGTGCTGCATCACTGCAGGCTTTTACGAAGGGACTGGACATCCATTTGTCTGAACTGTTATAGGGTCTCCTGCTTGAGCAGCGGGTTGGACTAGAAGACCTTCCAATTCTGGTGATGATGATGATGGTTTCAACGGGGCCTTAATGGTCCCACTCAGTGTGCTTGTGGGAAGTCTTCTAGGAGAGCCAGAGAGTTGTCTCTTTGCTTGAATTGAGTTGTCTAGTTGCCTGATGAATCAAGCTACCCTTTTTTGCAGCAAGACTCTCTAGTTCTGAAGAAGCTTCTTCCCCAGAAGTTGGGCTGCTAGCTCCGAGTCCTTTGCTCTTTTCTCTTTGCAGGGGGTGGGGTGGGGGTCTTTGGCACTCTTCTAGCAGGTCCTCCTTGTCCAGGCCTCACTACTGGGCATCTTGCCACAAGGACTTCGGCTTAAAACCTAAGAAAATAATTATGGAGGTCAATCAGCGAGAGTTCTCCATTCTGTGAATTGAACCGGGGAAACAAAAGGACAAAATAATGTTTATGTTGGACCTTTTATAGAAGGCCATTTGTGGAATCGGCCCTGAAATTCAGTATTTTGCTAAGCTCATATTCAGAGTTATTTCTCCCCTAGACAAAACAGGGGTCACTGTCTGGAAGGGGGATTACAGCTTGGTGGCCCCTGTTGTAGTGGGAAACAGAACCTAAGCAGGCGACAGTGTGAGAAGATCAGGAAAGGAGAAGAAGCCTTCTCCTGCTGGGTAGATTCATTGTTAATATTGATCGTTTTATTTGCATATGGAGAGGAGGGG
>JANHFL010006144.1:65071-84302 GCA_032468155.1 Oxyrhabdium leporinum
GAATCTCTGTTTGACTCTCCATGTGCCTATGTCTTTGCTGTTGTAGATTTAGAGGTGTTCCAGATTATTTCTCTTTTGAGTCAGATCCTTTCCAGACAGAGCTGGAATCTCTCTTGTTATTGACAGTTGCTCCTGATTGTTATACATCCTGAACCACTTCATTTTCACCTGATTTTTTTTCACTCAGATTCATGATATATCCTGATCCAGATCAGCCCTGTTGGTACTGGTGTACAAATGGCAGTATTCCTCCTGTTTTAACTGGGATAAGGATAACACTGGGATGATGGATTCCTTCTATATATGAGGGGTTCTTGGTGCTCTCTGAGCTTCCTTGTTTACTTTCAGACATTTTATTACCCAAACTAGGTAACATCATCAGCACTGATGATGTTACCTAGTTAGGGTAATGAAACATCTGCAAGAAAACAAGCAAGCTCAGAGAGCACCAAAGATCCCTCATTTCAACCCTGAGCTACAAATATTCTCATTTATTAGTCTTCTATATATGTACAGATATCTGTTATTTAGCAACCAAATCCATGCATACAGACAGTCCTCGCCTTATAACCACAATTGGGACCAACATTTCTGTTGCTAAGTAAAGTAGTTGTTACATGAGTTGCACCCAATCTTATGATCTTCCATTATTGTTAAGTGAATAATTGCAGTTGTTAAGTGAATCCAGCTCCCCCCATTGACTTTGCTTGTCAGAAGCCAGCTGGGAAGGTTACAAATGGCGATCATAAAACCTCGGGATGCTGCAACTATTGTAAATACATGCCAGTTGCCAATTTTGAACACATGACCTTGGGGATGCTGTATGTAAGTGCAAGGACTGGTTAAAGGTCACTTTTTTTCAGTGCCATTGGAATTTTGTACAGTCACTAAACAAATGGCTGTAAGTCGAGGATTACCTGTACAACAGTCAACCATGCTTTTGTGTCATCTCTTGTAGCACCCAAAGTGTTAACTTTATTACTAGCTAGTATTCAGCAATGAACCATGATTACCTCTGCAGTAGAAAACATAGCTTTTTATGAGCTGTGGTGGTGCAGTGGTTAGAATGCAGTACTGCAGGCTACTTCTGCTGGCTGCTGGCTGCAGTTCAATTCTCACCGGCTCAAGGTTGACTCAGCCTTCCATCCTTCCGAGGTGGGTAAACTGAGGACCCAGATTGTTGGGGGCAATATGCTGACTCTGTAAACCTCTTAGAGAGGACTGTGAAGCACTAAGTCTAAATGCTATTGCTATCAAACCTTTTGTGTTTTGTCCTCCACACATAGTTTTCAACATTCTTAACAACTCATTCTCCTACGGCCTGTCACCAATCCTCATTCTGACCATGTGCCATTACAAAACAATGTTGCCACACAAAATAGAAGCCACACTTATCATACTTAGCAATCTGCTCTGGTTAAGATTCACAATAAAGTAACAATGAAACATTCCATGCATAATTGTAAAATATACATACTAGATTGAGAAATTGCAGGGAGATTGATCTACTTTATATTGCTTTTTCTCAATTTTTATTTTTTTCTCTCTAGTCGTGCAACAGATTTTCTGAATTAATGAAGCCATTATTAAATTCCCTGATGGATATGAAGCAAGTAGCTTCATTGAAAAACAAAATTAAATTTGACTACAGTGATTTATCTCTCATTGAATGAAACAGTTTATTCATACTACACTGAAATAATAGGTAAATATTTCATGAATAGTGTTTGAAAATGTCTTTCTGTTATTTTTCCAAGCCTTCTAAACTGTTTAAAGTTTTGTGGAATATTTTCTAAGACCACTAGTGGCAGCTGTGATTCTTGAGTTTACCTCTATTCTGACATCATGGCTTCCATTTTCATTAAAAAAGATGGTTAGATTTAACAGGTAAAACCCTATTTCTTTAATAAAACAATAGGTTTAGAACTTGGGAAGAAGAAGAAAATAAAATTAAATATAAAGACTTAGATGGAAGAAGGAAATAGAAGCTAAGCATAGAGAAGATATACAGGTATACTACTAGAAAATGGAGCATTTTAGAAAATGTTAGTTTCAATACCAAAACAAAAAATGTTTCATATCCTACCAAGAACGCAAAATATAGATTGTAAGTAGACAAAGACATGAATAGAAGTTGAGTTTTTGGAGCATCCAATGATTTAGTCAGTTCTGGCTAGAGAGACACGGCTAGGCTATGACTTAATAATGAGGATCGATGTGGGCAGATCTATGCAAAGGGCTCTAGTGAGCTGAAAGATGGGATTCATAATATATTATAAAGGCCACGGAGGAATTCTTTTCCTACTGTTGGTCTGAAGTCTTCAGAATTAGCAGAATTCTCATGCCGTAATTTTAATGAAAGATTGGACAGAAGGCCATTGCTGTGACAGAAATTCTCCTCAAGATCACCACAATGAGCAAGGCAAGGTATACTTGATCAAATATCAATTTTAGAAACACTTTGAACCATATTTTTCCATACTGAAAAACAAAATGAGGGTACAGACGAAGTCAAGGCAATTAGTTACATTGCTAGAGTTATTAGAAAAAGAATGAGGTGAAATTAGTAACAGTAACATGATGGCAGCAGATAAGAGAGAAAGAAAAGAAGAGATGTGGATAAGTGGCCAGGCAGCTGAGAGAGAAAACAATAAAATAATTTATTAAGCTTGTATGACACCCAACTTCCAACCCCTCCCAGGGTAACAGAGTAGCAACAAATAAGTTCAATGCTACAGCTTGGTGTGACTCCAAAGAACTCACCCAAAACTTTGAGGAACAGTATACAATTTGCAGGGCATGAATTGTGCATTACTAATGCGGCAAATAAGTATGATCTTTGTTATGCTATACTTAGTGTAAGCTATGTACACTGTGGTATAATTGGACTGTACACAAATGAAGTCACTGACTAGTAATATCTTATGAACCAGCTTCTACATTATTTATAAAATCAATATTATCCATATAGTTCTTAGCCAAAAGATTCCCTTTCTTATTTTGGCAGGTTAACCTATATTGGTGCAACGTCTTGAGCATCTGCTATAGACTAGCATTCTCATTATTTTCCAATGAGTCACCATAGAGATTTCAGATGATCCACTGCTGAGATAATAAATGTGGAGTCACACTTTCACATATTTACCAAATGTTTTCATGTAGCTTGTTCTGTAATCTTATCTCCTCTTTCCCTCTCCTGGCTGGGAAAGGAGAATATTCAAAACATCACCGTGAAATTCAATAGAAAGAAGATTAAGGGGATTAGAACCTATATATCTTCATTAACTAATTCATGCAATTGTTGATACAACAATGATAGTGACTCAAGAACTTAAAGAGTTCATGCGATTTTGAGCTTACATTCATGAAAGATTCCACAAGCTAGCTAGCAACTATGTGACGCAGAACGGAGGAACCAACTCAATTTCATGTTGGTCTTATTATTATTATTTTAAAAATAGATTTCCTGAAATACCTTCCTGCTTTTGTATTGTTAAAAAAAATCCAACCCTACAATCTTTTGAAACAGATTGCAGATGCAGGGTGAAGTCAAATATATCTGGACAAAAATATATTTGGACAAAAGTGCTTTATAATTTGATATTGGGGAAGGGGAGATTCCAAATCATTGGAAGTTCTATGCTAGCCCCTCAAAATGAAAAACAGAGCTCTTATTTTTTTATTATACTTTGATCTGATACTGATATCTCTCTATGTTAAACCTAATAGCAATGTAATGGAATATCAGATATGGAGAAAAGTTATTATGTCTCCCATTTATGCAGAGAAGAAACTTATTATACGAAACTAAGACTTTATTTAATTATAATATTGTATGAACAAATAGAGACTTTTGGTCATTTTTGCTTGCCAAAGAGGTTCTGCCTGCCAATGAATTTCAGCTACTTATTTTGACTGTCTTGTGACAGCTAGACAGAAATTTTATTTTGGTCATTGACCACTAAAAGCACAATCAATAAAATGAACAACACAAAACTATCCTGTAAGAACATGAAACATTTGTGGGGAAAACAACAATTTGTGGGAAAAGCTTACATGGACCTCCTGGTGTTTTTTACCTGTCCATTTATTTTGGTGAAAATCACCACAAGGATATCTTTGAATTCCTTCTACATAGCCGGCCTGTGCAATTTTCATGTAACTGAATTGTTGATTAATAAATGCTGTCAGAATCAGCTAGTGTGAATTTGTTTATTTTATTTTTATTTATTTATATCCCCACCTTTATTATTTTTACAAATAACTCAAGGCAGTGAAAATGTCCAACATACCTTCCCCCTCCTATTTTCCCCACAACAGCAGCAATCCTGTGAGGTGATTTGGGCTGAGGGAGAGTGACTGATCCAAGGTCACCCAGTTGGCTTTCATGGTTAGGGATGAACTTGAATTCATGGTCTCTCTAGTCTGGTATCTCAATCACTAGACCAAACTGGTTCTATCTAGAATTTATCTGCTGTCAAGCAAAAAACTTTTTGGACATGTGATTTTATCACTAGCAGAGGACAACGAAGGAAGACGACTCCAGATAGTATAGGATATGCTAAATTGTTTACATCAGGGAAATTCCTCTTTAATTACTAAATGAATATTTAATTTGTCACGCAAAGTTGCCCAAATTCCATTATTTTTCCTTTTAAGGTATGCTAGTAATATCTTTCTTTTCCCATTTTTTTATTCTGCTTCTTCTCCTAACCCTTTTCTTGTTCCCTCTCCTTAGCTTTCTGACTCTCTCATAAGGAATTTGTTGGTTAACCCTTTATTCATATTCTTGCAAAACAGCAAGATATCTCCTGAATGAATCTTAAATTGGTGATGAAATTGGATTAATCCAGCTCTCTGATATATGTAGCATTCCTCTGGTGGAACAACTTTACAACTAATTAGTAGCTCAATATAATTTTCTGTGATATAATTAGTGATTATGATAACAATGTATATTTTGTTTCCAAAATGAATATTATACAGTATTTTATATATTAGTGGAATTATAGGAACTTTTAAGGTGTATAACCAAGAACTCTAGACTGTGCATAAATTTTTTAAAAAGGCATATTATCTTATTAACATTCTTTTGATATTAGAATTAAATTTTAAATTTTAACTTTAGGTGAAATTTGCTAGCAATTACATCTTAATCCTACAATGATAATCAAAGAAAATTAAACCCTTGTATATCTCTGATAATTTCTTATATTCCCTATATGTATTGATTATTTTGCTAGGACAAACCTAAAGATGGGCAGAGAAGGACTTTCTCTAAACATCTTATCTGATAATGCCTGGAGGCAATAAATATCTGACCTTCCATCTGCAAGCATTTAGTAATTTGTCCTGTTTTCTCTACATTGCATTATTCAGTGAAATCTGGGTAGAAATCAAGATATTCGGTACGAGATTTTGCCCTCATGATCTAGTGTCCCCAAACTTAAAATAGTTTGATTTGCATGAAAAAGACAAAGAGAAGAATGAAGACAGGTCTGAACACTGACGAAATCTCAAGGGAATTCATCTGGCCCTGTCAATCAAATTATCTGCAAATAGGAAAGGATGGACACAGGGGATTGTAGTTTAGCCGTGGAAATTGCTTCTGAAGTCAGTAGGATGAATATGGCTGCAAATAAAAGAACAAGTCCCGGTGGAACTAGCGAATTGAATAGAGACGAATGAAACATCTCTGGCCTACGATGCAGGCCTAATTTAGGATCCACCAGAGAAAATTGTTATAATTCTCATCACTCATATGGATTAATTAAATGGCGAAGCTTTCGAAAACATTAATGAAGAAGACTCATTGTAGGGGAGAAATCATTATTTCTTTTAAAGAGATCTAGAAATGAAAAACAGTAATGTGCTTTCATGTAGCATTGCTGGCATATTAGGCAGCTTGTGATCCTTAATTGACAATTTTAAGGAAGAAATGGATTCTGCTTAACATGTTGCAAGGAAATTTGGAAAAGAAACTCTAGATTTAGAGAATCGCATTCAAATCACATGCAAACCCCAAATTTGAAACAGAAAGAAACAGGCAGTCCTTCCTCCTTATTGAATATATACTGATTTGTAAATTGGCAAGAAATCATATTGGCTCCTTTGGATGATCTATATCCTGCCAAAGACATGATTCTGATAAATGCTACTACCTTATTTACAGCATTCAGGACATGTTCAGGATATGAATTGCTGGATTCTCTTGGCTTCGTTTCCTGGCCTCCAATTAAACAGTTCTGGACAATTGTAAAATATTATATTTGAGGACCTGGATCGTTGGGGACGATATGCTGACTCTGTAAACCGCTTAGAGAGGGCTGTAAAGCACCATGAAGCGGTATATAAGTCTAAGTGCTATTGCTATTAACATGGAGTGGAACTGGGGAACGTGGTAAATAGTACAGAGGTGGCTAGGCAGTGTTTATGTACTCTACTGTGAGGTGGAATGAACCCGAATAACTCTGTGAATGGGGCAGGGCAGTTTCTTTATTGTTTATTTTACAAGAATCTCACCAGACTGACTTCATTCCCTTGGGAGCTGACGGATCAATGCTTCAAAGGTCTGGAACAACAGCCAACAGACATGAGAGAAAACAGCCTCTCTCATTATTACTGTAGGTCGACTCTTTTGAGGCTGATCCAGGTGATTGGGATTGGGTTCAAATGAATGGGTAAAAGGGGAGGGGAGGTCCAATTTGAAAGTCATGTGCCCTCTTACTGCCCCAAAGAAAATAGGTTTGGTGCCAGCAAGGAAGATAGAAGGAATACCTATACATATTATATATGTAGACCTATAGGTGTACACATTCTGGTCCCGTGCACAAGGAGTGGGTTCCAGAAGAAGAAGGTTTTCTCTGATTCTTCTAGTCCCACCCACTCAGAACCCCTGAGGTGAGTCCTCTGCCCACCTTTTTACCCTTCTGAAAGGTCTTGAAGACATGGTTGTGCCTACTAGCCCGGGGCCCCTATGGGGGCGTGGTTTTTTGGAGGTGGCTAATGGAGTAGATGACACCCCACACCCTCCCTGTGTGCACTTTGCTCCCTCTCTCTCCATCCAAGTCAGTTTTATTTTGACTGAATTTTTATTTTAAGATCCTTACTTATTTTTTAATATTTTACAGTGTATGTTAATTGGATGTCCGTAAGTTGACTAGAGTTGCCTCCAGCAAGATGGGCAGCATAAAATTTATTAAATAATTGCAACATCAAACAAATGTTAGTTGGGATACATTAGATTACACCCATGGCAAATGCGTCATAGTTTGTCATCTCTTAAAAGGGGAAAGTCAACCAAAACATAACTGTGGACAACCTTAAGCTGCTTTGGGTATAGGTTGGAGATGAAACGAAGGCCATGGATTGAGGACATGGCAGGGGGGGGGGGAATGGTTATGTTTATACTATGGTTAGATGGTAAGACTCTTAGATATAAATTTTGGGATTAAATAAATAATCAAAATCAAATAATCGAATAACCCAGTGTTAAAAACTTTATATAACGAGTCATCCATCAAAGATGCAGTTCTACCATGACAATTAATAGGCATAGAACAATACTTAACACCTTAGAAAACTTGACCCTTAGATTATTTTTAGTCTAGAAAGGTTAAAGTCCAGAAATATGAAGCAAGTCAAGAAAAAAAAATATCCTCAATATTTTTTAAGAAGAGAAAAATGATATATGGATGAAATGAAAACATAATCACTATTCACACACACAAAAAAAGCATTAAAATCCTGAAACAAATTAAATGAAATTTATGAAATGCAAATATAAGAAAATTCTACTCATTTTTCCTCAGGGGAAAAAAAAAGCGTATTACACTTGGTGAAACTTAGTCTCAAGTCAGTCTGCATAGAATTACATAGCTAGAACATAAATTAAAATAAAAATAACATGTAAAAAGGCACAGATTGATGCAGTTTTATTATCAGATTTCAGAAACAAAATGTAGGTCATACTTGCCAAGAGAAAAAGCTTTTTAATGGAACTAACCATCCTTATCATGTCATTAAGTGCTTGTAATATTAAAGTTTTTATTTATTAAACATATTAAACTTTATAATCACATTGCAATTTTCAACAGTGTTTCACATCATGCACCCACATTTTTGTTTACAAAACTAACTGGTCTAAATGTATTTATTTCTCAGTACTTCGTTGTTCTAAGAACATCCATTTGAAATGTATTTAATTACTTGATATATCTATTTTTGACCCCCAAGAAATTGAAAGTTAAGTATTAGTCAGAATCAACCTCTGTTAAGAGGTTTCATACAAATGCGTGCCAAGCATGTGTATCGTTTCCGAGAAAATATTTATTACCTCTCTTAGTTGGCAGTGTGTAACAGTCATTTCAATCTTCACTGCAGAGATGCACAATCAAGGAATGAAGCCCATATTCACATATGGGTCACCTTTCTGTTTGCTACTCACTCGTTGCTTAGAGCTTGTGGCTATTATTTACACTGACATCTTAAGAGAAACAGTTAGTTGGATGCATTTTCCTGTGTATTTTCCCCGCCATCTCTGTGTGGGTATTCAGTAACTTTGGATTCTAAGCCTTTATTAGAATAGCCAAGAATGATGGAATTGCATCTTCCAGAATTCCCAGCCAAGAAGGCCTTAATCTGTGCTCCACAAATTTCTGGAAGACAATCGGTTGAAAAGGAAAATATTAAAGACATAGCAGGTTAACCACTGGAAGATTTAGATAAATTAAAGCATTGTTTTAAATGCCTATGCATCTGTCTGATTTTGGAGAAGCGTTGAAGAGGAGGAGGAAGAAAATCTCCTTAAGTTTCTGGCTGGCTGCTTACTTTCCATTTCTTCATTTCTCCATTTCTTCTGGGACCCCTTTTTGCTTGTCTTCTGGTGACACGCAAAAAGCTTTTTTCTGTCACCTCCCATATGTTGTGGGCGCTCTGTTTTGCAACAATTGAAATTCCTGTTCATCATCAAATCCTGAGGGCTGCTTATTTATAGACCAGTCAAATATAGGACTGTTATCATCACCAACGTTACTGTTTTTCATTTAGGCAATTTACAGAAAACAAATTGACAGTGTTTTTGTTAAAATTATGTTTTTAAAACCGTTTTTATTCATTATAAAAGCATTTCTCCAGTTCCTATTTGAATGCCAATTTCCCTCATTTTAGCTTTTTTAACAGCAAACTTCCTCCCTTCAGTCTTTATATCATTGAAACTCACAGGGACAGATCTCAGGTTCATTAATCTCTCTGGCTATCATATCATTGTGTTTGTTAAGATGGAAGGTCAAACGTCTACATTTATTTTTATCTTATTTTTATTTAAAGTTGACTTATTTTGATTTGCTACTTAGTACTGGGATTGACTTTTTCATAGTTAATTTCCTACCCATGGGTCTCACTCCATATACAGTAACATGAGTGTTTCAAAAATTGGTGTGGAAATGCATCACCTCTCATGAGGGAACTGCATTGGTTGCCAATGTGCAATTCAAGGTGCTAGTTGTCACATTTAAAGCCCTTCAAGGCTTGGGACCAGGTCATCTGAAGGACCGTCTCTTGCTGATCACATCTACCCGATCCACTAGAGCGGGGAGGCAAGAATGTTGCAGGTACCGTCCCCTAAGGAGATACATCTGGTGGCACCCAGAAGAAGGGCCTTCTCTGTGATGACTCCCTCTCTCTAGAACATCACCCCCCACCAGAGATTAGACTGCCCCCCCCAACTGTCTTTCAGAAGGCCTTGTAGACGTGGTTCTGCTAGTGGGCCTGGGGAACGCAGAGTGGGATGGAGCCCATTAAATGTCTAGTATGAATGTGTGTTGTCACTGGGGTGGGGGATTATTATTTTATTAGTTTTATTATTATTAGTTTTATATCTTTTATATGGTGTTTTTATGTCCTTGTAAGCCACCTTGAGTTGCCATGTGTGAGTAGGCAGCAATATATATTTTCTAAATAAATAAATACAAAGAGTTTTGCAATACCCAGCAGTATACAAATTTAACACCAGGTCTTCATACCTTAGCATATCAGGCACCTAAACCAGATGTTATAGTGGCAGTAGTGATGTCCATTGAGGACGGGCACAGAAATTCTATGGCCATGGTCATACAGATGCCAGCAAACATAAAGAAATCGTGGATGTAAATAACTGGAAGAGATTCAGAATAGCTTAACAGAATTAAAGGCAAAAGTAGACAGTAGCATTAATAATAATCTTGTTCCAATAAAACCAGAGACAGCTATTTCCACCTCTCAGAAAGGCTGGTTGAATGTCAAACACCTACAAATAGGTTCTGGGAACACACCCCCTCAGTCTATTAGTTCCTCCTGCTGGTACAGACAGCAAACCACCTGCTTCTGATCTGTTTCAACTTAAGCAAATCATCTGAATGTAGAAGAAAAGTATTTCTGGCCAGACCACTGCAGAGAACATAGTTGGGAGCAAACTTAAAACAAACTGTAACTGGATTCTCTGATTGGAACTATCCTCTGTCGTACAAGCAGTCATTCATACACTGGCAATTTGGGAAGAGCCTGCAAGTATCCATCTATGAAATGGACATCTATCTATCTATGACATTGCTACAAAGCCTTATTTCCATTTTATTTTTTTGGCAGTGGAAGGGTGTGCAGTCAAACTTGGGTATTGATTGGTACTTTAGTTATTCCAGCAAGGATTTAGCATGCTGACTGATGTAAAATAAGGTGCAATTGCTTGCTATTGATTGGGAACTACATCAATTGGTAATGCCAGGTCCTTGACACTATCCCAAGTTATAGCCACCCTTAATCATTCTGTGAGATATTTCTTTCCCTCTACAATTGCATCAGTTTTAAAGTTCTAAAGTTTGAGGAGTGCATACTGTGTCAATTTGCTTATTTTGCCTCATGTAGTCTCTTCATCCTTGTGCAATTATTACATTTCTCTAAACATAGCAGTAATAAAGGTAGTGCTTGACTTATAACCAATTCGTTTGACCGTTGAGCAAAGCGGTCAGTAAATGAGATGTCATATGGCTTCTTTGCTCAATGACCACAATCTCAGCACTTCCAGTTACAGATGTTAAGTGATCTCTTGGGTTCTTAAGCATATGTCTGCTGAAGGATTTCAGCTTCACCTGTTGCTGAATCCCTCTGGCAGGCAGCCCTTTTGCTCTCAAAGAACTGCTGCTAGAGGAATCCAGCCCTGTATGATTCTTTCATTCAGCCCCCAGAAATGAGAGGAAGTCCTCTTAGCAACAGCTTGCAAGCTTTTCTGCTGGCTTCCCCAGAAAATTGCAAATAGCGATCACATGATTGTGGATGTTTGATAACCGGTCATAAGAGCAAACAGATTGCCAAGCACCCAGATCATGATTACAGAAATTCTTTATAGGTTGTAAAGTATTCTTTCTGAGGTCATTATAATTTCAGATCATTATTAAAGGAATTGTTATACGTTGAGGACTACCTATATTGTGAAATAGTGAGGTATAATATAAACATTCAAAACTCTCCTTACAATGAAATATATTATTATAATTGTTAATGCTACTATTCATTACCACTGCTGATTTATATCATAGTCTTTGTTCAAGCGTCTCAAGCAGGGTAAATGAAGGGGAGAGACAGTGTTTGCTCTAATGTCACCCAGTTTGATTCTGAGTAAAGATTTGAGCTTTAAGACCGATACATCAGTTTTGAAATAAATTTCAATCCTAAATTTATCTTCTTTGAAATCCTCTTTTAACCAATAAACATCAGTTGCTATAACCTTATATTATAGTGCATATTATTATATGTTATTTAAAAGTATGGTATCAATGAATTAGGGATCAGGTTTTCATTCCACCCCCACCCATTTTCTATACCATTCAGTCAGACATTTATTTCTAACCATTAAACAGCTTCACCTTATTTTATAATTTTTTTGCTAATCTTATTGGCATCAAGCCTATCTCTTAGCTTGATTTCCCTTCTAGGAGCTACATTTCAATTTATAATTCAGCCAAATATAAAGGGGGAACACCTATATTTGTAAAAGACATACAAAATGAGGACATATTGAGGAAAACATATTGGAAAGTCATCACTTGCCATAGGTCAATAATCTACAATTAAACTTTGCGTGTATGTTTCTCTTTGAAATTCACTATGGAAAACATAATAAAATTGTGTACAAAGAACCATTTCTACCCTCTTCTGATGTCCACAATAAGAAAACATACAAAAGACAACTAGTATTAGCGGTCCCATCCTGAAGAAGGAAGCAAAAATGTGCAAGAAAGTCAAAACCCAATATCTCATTTTAGAGCATGAATGAAACAAGTCTATCATTACTGGGTTACCACTTTGCAAGCAATCACTAAGAATAATGCAATATTAATATTTCTGTAGGATTACAGGTTTTTTTTTACACTGCTCTGATTCTGCATCACTGTTTCAGAACAAAAGAATTTGATTGCAAAAGAAAAAGAACAGTAGATGATTTTAAAAATGCTTCTTAATAGGTTTTGGGGTCCAAAGGTGACTGAAAACTGGGGAACCAGATTGATCAAAATGCCAAACTATAAAAGTTTGATCCTTCTCAAAGATATACATTTCCAGTTCTTCTGACGTAAGTTATTTTGTTGTTTTGTTTATGCATTTTTTCATGAAGAATGTTTAAATATTCTTAATGCCAGAAACATTATTTTGCTTCCCTCCCTCCTCCCTCAATGGCCTTAAGGATCACTTAGAATTCATACTATTTATAAACAATTTGGCCAGGAGAAAGATAGAGAATGTGGATAAGCTTTCAGGACCATGGACAGATCACTGAGTGTAAACTAAATTGTTGGCTCTCAACCTATGATCCGCGGACTCCTTGGGGGGCTGTGATGTCGTCACAGAGGATCTGCAAAGGCTTGAAGAAATGTTATGGTTTAAATCTTGAGTTAAGTCTTGGTGGTCCATGCCCACAAAAGGTATTTAAAGGGGGTCCATGGTGAAGAAAAGATTGAGAACCGCTGAAATAAATTCCAATAGAATCTCCTTCCAGTTGGGCCCTTTACAATATTTAGTTCTTGACATTAAAGATTTCTCTTAGGTTGCTGTACAGATATGTTCCATATAAAATGGAAAACCTCACAATAAAAACTTTTGGAACTGAAGTTAAGCATGCTGTCTCCCTCCCTTATTTTTTTCCGTTGAAATTGGAAATTTCAGTTCAATTTTCAGTTGAAATTGGAAATTGGTAAATTTTGGGTTTATATCTCAATGTGTCCTTACGGCATTTCATCTTGGGCTGACTCCTCTTCATCATATATGAATCCTTACTACTGCATTTCTCAGTGCCAGGTGGCAATGTAATCTTAAAGGAAGATCCAAAATCTAGTCTGATTAGAATATCTCTTCCTACATTTACACTACTTAATACGTTATGGAACCTGGGCAGGATAAGTAAAGCCATGATTTTTCAAGCTATTTTATTTATTAAATTACATGCAATTTCCCTTCCCGGTGAATTGATATTTCCCCTTTATTTGTTTTTGATTTAATAGGCTTTGCTTCTTCATCAGTCTGAAGCCTCATGGAAGATATTGAAAGGATTAACATTCACTGATCTCTTGTTTCAGTGGTATTATTGAGGATCACATTAGATAAGATCTGGAAGAGGTTGCCATAAATTTTCTCTAATGGTACAAGCAGAAGCTCCAGGAGACTGTTTTATAGAGAACTATAGCCTTTTGCCAGATGGAGGTGCTGTGAGCACTATTTGCAATTTCAATATTTTTGTTAAAAAAAGTTTTAATCAGAACTCATCATAGTCTTGTATCCTTAGAAATATTAAATTGTTTCTGGTGGGTATTATAAAAGTAATTTGAATAGATTCAGTTACTGGGCAGTATAAAAGTTGAATAAAAATATTAAGGTAATAGTAGCATTTTTAGATATTTGGCCCTCCCAAATATGAAATGCATAAATATAAGACAGTGGATAAGGCTATTTGATAGGCAACCAGCATCTAGCGCCAAAGACAAGATTTTACTACCATCCTACATTAACTCAGCCAATACTCATTCAAAGGAATTAACTCATAATGTCACTTGAAAATGAAATGAGACATATTAAGGTATCATATATTGATTAATTAATTCACATAAACAAACATTTATGTTTCCTAATTCAACTCCTGATCATGCATGCATTGCAATATCTGAAAGAAGTCTATATAATCATGTATATTCTTGCTAGTGTATTCAGACATAATACTAATACTAATACTAATAATAATAGCTTGGGGTCAGGATATTTAAAGTCTATCTCTTACATCTCTTCATCCCAAGAGAACAGGGAGACAGGGTACATTGCAGGTCCCATCTATTAGGGAAATACACCTGATGGGACCAGAAGAGGGACCTTCTCTGTAGTGTCTCCTTCCCTTTGGAACATCTTTCCCCTGGAAATAAAGTTGACCCCCAACCTTTGTTACTTTTCTGGAAGGCCCTGAACGCATGGTTTTATCAGAGGGCCTAGGAATTCCAGGTTGATTTGGGGCCAGTCCAGTGGCTTGTATGATTGTGTTCATCTTTCCATGGGAGGGCGGGAGTTTCTGTGTTTTTTACATACTTGATTTTTAATGCTAATGTATTCCACCCGGATTTACCATGTGTAAATTGGGCCACCGTACAAATCTATTTAATAAATAAATAAAATAAATCATCAATGCTTTGAAGTTGGTACAGCATAATGTAATCAGTGGATTTGTTCCACTGTGACAGAAAACTGACACAATGGAGATGTTGTTGATTCAGGTTGTCGAGTAACATATTATTAGTTTATGCATTGTATCTTGTATGAACTTTTGAAAAATTTAAACATCATTTGAGAAATTCATTGGCTGGTCATCCAGATGATCGTATTTTCATTGTCATATGAGCATTAGATTGTAATCTTAAAAATGAGAACTGTGAAGCAGTTTTTCTCATTAAAATATTATAATATTGTATAATGTTGAATATTCAGATGTATGCAATCAATCAAACTAATTTTGGATGGAGAGACGACTTTATCATTTTTAGTTACGCATTTCTTAAATTTAGATACTGCCCTCACTGTTGCAGTAATTTTACAATTTTCATGTCATTTGGTACATTTTCAATAATTAATTTAATTTAATTTAATTTAATTTAATTTAATTTAATTTAATTTAATTTAATTTAATTTAATTTAATTTAATTTAAGATTTATACTCTGCCCTTTTCTCCATTTCTCCATAAGGTAAATTCATAATAGATTTAGAATTCTTTATTGGCCAAGTGCGATTGGATGCACACAAGGAATTTGTCTCCAGTGTATAAGCTCTCAGTTTACATACAAGCAACAAGTGATAATCATAATCATAAAATATAATCATCATAAATCACAGATACAATACTCAGTGACAGTCATAGGATACTAAGCAATCAACATAAATCATAATAGGATACTAAATAGGAGTAATCAACATAAATCATGAGATACAACAACAAAGTTATAGTCATAAGAATCTAAGGAAATAGGTAATACCCAGTAGGACAGATGAGAGGATAATAAGTAATACAGCTTATTTGTATGAAGTCTGCGTCTGTCTTGTTTGGTTGTTGTGCCAAACCAGACAGTTATAGATGTGCAAATGAATAATTCCTTTGTAGAATTGTGTCAGCAGCTCCTTGGGCAGTCTGAGCTTTCTGAGTTGGTGCAGGAAGATCATTCTTTGTTGTGCTTTTTAATGATGTTTTTGATGTTAGGTGTCCATTTTAAGTCCTGAGATATTATAGAAACTTGAAGGCCTTTACCATCAATTCTGCGTTGTCTAATATTGTAAGAGGTGGTAGAGTAGGAAGGCTTCTCCTAAAATCTATTATCATCTCTACAGTTTTGAGTGTGTTCAATTCAAGATTGTTCCAACTGCACCACAGGGCCAATTGTTCAACTTCTCGTCTGCATGGAGATTTGTTGTCATCTCGAATGAGACCAATCATTGTTGTATCATCTGGAAACTTCAGTACTTTAACAGAGGGATCCTTTGAGATGCAGTCACTGGTACAGAGAGAAAAGAGAACTGGAGAGAGCACACAGCCCTGGGTGACTATGCTAATTGCCCAGGTATCTGATGTGATTTTTCTCTAGCTTCACCCGCTGCTTCCTATCTATTAGAAAGCTTATGATCCACTTACAAATGTGGTCAGGCACGTCTAGCTGAGTCAGTTTAGTGAGAGGAATATCTGGAATGATGGTATCGAATGCTGAGCTGAAGTCGACAAAAAGGACCCTTGCATAGGTCCTTGGAGATTCAAGATGTTGTAAGATGTAGTGCAGAGCCGTATTAACAGCATCATCTGCCAATCTATTTGCTCGGTAGGTAAATTGTAATGGGTCTAAACAGTGGATCTGTGATGGTTTTCAGGTGGGCCAATGCTAGCTTTTCAAAGGTTTTCATAACTATGGATGTCAGAGCAACCGGTCTGTAGTTATTCAGCTCCTTGATGGATGGTTTCTTTGGCACTGGGGTTATAATAGAGTGTTTTAAGCAAGAAGGAACATAACACATCTCCAGAGATTTATTAAAGATGCAGGTGAAGATGGGGGCCAATTGGTGGGCAGAAACTAATTTAATTTAATTTAATTTATTACTGGATTTATACTCTGCCTTCCTATCCATTTCTCCATCAGGTAATTCACAATAGTGAATAAAATGCAGAATGTAAGCTAAAGTATTTTTTTTAATACAGTAAGAATGCCAATGAAATCAAACAGTTAAAATCTTCACTGTTCCAAGAGAGTTTGCATGATTTTCTTGGTCCCATCCTTAGCGGGATCATATAAAGAGACAACAGGCCGTTTTCAAATGGGGTGGGTGGGTGGGTGGTGTTTACATGCTTTGCTGATTTGCTTGATAGCCAAGGAAAGCTAAGCATGTTCCTTAGAGACCTGCGCTCATCCAAATGGTGGAGACTTCTCATGTAAGTGATCTCCAAAGGAGACCATGAAGAGAGTCTTGAAAGAGGGCACTGAAATGATAAATCTTCACATATTTCCACTGCATTGTTCAAGCCCCCAGGGGTACCGTTGGGCCTTCCATTTTTAATCAAAGGACGGAGAAAGCTAAAGAGCAGGGAGCTCCCTCTCTGCACTACGCATCTCCCTCCCATAAATTCTTTCTGAAATGAGTTATGACAAACACAGAAGAACGGGACTGCTTAGAGTAAAACCGTCAAGGGTTTCTCTTTACAGGGGTAAGACTGAAACCATTCTCCTATTATTTCTGCTAATTAACCTTATTTAGAGAGAAATTCTCAGATGATCAAGTGCTAGATAATTGCCTTGCCTTTCCTGTCACGCCAGCTGTCCATGTCAAAGAAGCTTCTGAGACTCCTGCAGTATATTTGAATTGGTTATAAAGGTAGCCCGACGGAGATAATGAGGATGATGGAAGCTTATCACGCCCAGCAATTTCTTCAAGGAGCTTTCATATGTTCTTCTGTTACATATGATATGTATACATGGATAGCTGTGTGTACAGGCAGTCCTCGACTTACCACAGTTCATTTAGTGACCGTTCAAAGTTACAACATCGTTGAAAAAAAGTGACTTATGACCATTTTTCGTACACAGTTATGACTGTTGCAGCATCCCCATTCAAACCATTCAAACCATTGGCAGCTGACTCACATTTATGACGGTTGCAATGTCCCAGGATCATGTGATCCCCTTCTGTGATCTTCTGACAACCAAAGTCAATGGGTAAACCAGATTCACTTAACAAGTGCGGTGAGAAAGGTTGTAAAATGTGGCAAAATTCACTTAATGTATGTTTTGCTTAGCAACCTAAATTTTGGGCTCAGTTGTGGTCGTACGTTGAGGACTACCTGTATATGTATGTGCATGTGGTTATGATGTATATGTACTATATATGTATATATTGTATGTGTACACTGAATGTTAGTCTAACATTTACAAGTATTACAAAATAAAGCCAACGTATAACGCGCACACACACAAACACACACACACATATATTCACAAAATCTGAAGACACTGGATGTACTAGATAAGACTGTCCTAAGGCACCTGTTAGCGTTGCAAAGTAAATCTATTGTGTCCCATCGACTAGCAATGCAACAGCCTAACCCATTGTCCCATTTCTTCTGAGAGGCAAATGGAAACCACATGCTGAAATGCTATCATAAGTAGCAACCCAAGTATTATTATTATTATTGTTGTTGTTGGTCCTACAATCATCCAGATGTTTATAATGGATTTGGCACTTTTCTCCACCTATCAAATCCTTCCCAAGGGTCTGGAATAAGAAGATGTTCTCATATGACGGTATTAAAGGTATCGTCGCAGGATGTAAGCTGTTTTAAGTCAAGCTACCTTTCGCAATTGACTGATGGGAATTTTGTTAATGCCCATGATGTTCAGTGGTGCTCCAGATGTTTTGGGATTGCGCCCAAGGCACTTATATACTATCTATATTATCTTTGTTTTCTTTTGCCACAATCATCGTTCTATTTGCAGGTCTTTATATTTTGTGATTTTCTCCAATTTTTTCTCTTCTCTTCTGCTGTCTCCAGGTATTACAATGTCCACTATTCAGACTTTTTTTTTTTTTGCCGTCCTTATTCACAGTTGTTAAATTCAGAGTGTTAAGTGCAGGTGCTTCTCTGATTGAATTCTAAAGTCCAAGAACATTTTAGCTTCTTCGTTTTCTATTACTTTATCTATTTGGTAGTCCCACCAGTCCTTGCTTGCAGGCAAATGATATTCCAAGGCACCATTGTTGCTACTTTATCCTTGCATTGTTTATAGTTGGTTTGTGCAATTTTCTTGTAGCACCTAACTAAGTGGTCCATTGTTTCTTCAATTTCTTTGCAGAGGCGGCATTTGCTATCTGTAGTTGACTTCCAAATTTTGGCATTTATTCATTTGTTCTGGCTTGGTCTTATTATTATAATATTGGTCTTATCATTATTATTAACTTTTAACCTATTCTGAATGTACTGATTTATAACAGATATTAAATACAAACAGCAAAAAATAATTCAACATAGTAAATCGAAGGAGGAACCAAAACACTGTATAAAGAGATGCCTATTAAGGATACCAAAGGATGAATGGATATAAAGAAGAAAAGAAAGAAAGAGAGAGAGAGAAAGAAAAAGAAAGAAGAAAGAAAGAAAGAAAGAAAGAAAGAAAGAAAGAAAGAAAGAAAGAAAGAAAG
>JANHFL010006145.1:0-15246 GCA_032468155.1 Oxyrhabdium leporinum
TCTTTCTTTCTTTCTTTCTTTCTTTCTTTCTTTCTTTCTTTCTTTCTTTCTTTCTTTCTTTCTTTCTTTCTTTTATCATCTACTTCTTACCCACCTACCTACCTATCTCCTACCCTGTCCATCCATCCATCCATCTATCAATCCATCCATCCATCTTGAAAATGAAAGCCCAAAACTGTAGCATTACATTATTAATAGAAATGCCTTTAAGCTTTACAAGGTCTCAGTGGAAGAAAGCACCTGCCAAATTAGTTTACTTTTGAGAAATATGATGGCATCGGTATTCTTCTATGCACAACCTGACATCGATAGATGTCTACAGTAGAACTAAAGTATCATATCAAGAAAGAAATCGTCATTCTTCTATATTATGCATTGGTCAGGCCAATGAATATAAGAATATTACTGCATTTTAGGAAAGGCATTGCCAAACAGAGGAAAGAAGTCAAGATGATAAGGAAATTGGAAGAGAAAAAGTACAAGGGAACTTTGCAGGAGCTGAATAATGTTCAGCCTTGGAAAAAAAAAGATTGTGGAAAAACAGCTATCATAGGAAGGGCTGTCTTACAGAAAACAAGAGTTGTCACAAAATATGCCATACAAATTAGAAGGAAATATATATTTTGGTTAGGTACCAGGAAAAAAAAAATCTAGAAGGTAATAGCTGCCCAAGAATAGAACAAACCGCCTTAGGAGGTGGTGGAGTGATATGCATAAAATATCCTTTCTGAACCAGGAAAGCTTGCCGTGAAAAATTTCCATAAACTTGTTGGAGCTCATTTTGTAAATATAAAATGTAACACCCCTTTCTGCAAGTCAAATCAGGGTAGAAAAGAAAAACGCATCTAAATGTAAAAGTAATTTTAGAACACTTGTCAGGAATCTGGAACAAAACTCTAGGATTTTGCCCATTAGAAATAAGTATATCTTTATATTAAAAAGATTAGGTCCAAACTCCAGAATATAATCATCAAGGGTCTGTATTCTTGTTTAGACTGAGTCTTATCTGATGCAACTGTTTGGGGATGATAAACCCCCATAGGCCTGTATCTCAGAGTAATGGAAAACATCCCATTATTTTTCTGTTTTATATAAGCAGCCTGGGGGATGCAGCAAACAAGTAAAGCATTTTATTTTGCTTATTTTGAGGAAAAATCCACTTGTTTTCTGTTAGGGGTTTTTCTTAATATGGTACATAACAAGACACAGAGACTGTAATTGGGTGTTTTGCTTTGTTTTTTTGTACAAAATTAAACTTTCTTGACATACCAACACATATGCGAGCTTTTGGCTCCCTTTTTATAAAAGACTCTCCAATTTTATAGAGGGTGGGACTGTTTTAAGCCTTGTACCTAGGTAATTTCAAAACTCTGCTCCCAGGAGAGAGAGAGAAAAAAAGCCTGTTCAATCCACTTACTTCTTTTATATAACAAGATCTTTTCTTGGTACTTTTGTCACACAACTTCCGCTAGCCATTTCTTTATTTGTTTCTGTTCTTCTTGGTGTGATACAAGATTTGCTAGGATATTTTACCCCCATTGTGTGCTGGACAGTGATCTTGTTGGGTTGCAATGATAGATACCACTGTGTAGTCTTTCAACTGTTGTATCCATATCAGTGGTTGACAGTCTGGATCCTTGGTGCCCTTTGAGCTTGGCTTCTTGCAGATGTTTCATTATCCAACTAGATAACATCATCAGTGTTTGGTGATGTTCCCTACTTGGGTAATGAAACCTCTGCAAGAAAACCACCAAGGTCAGAGAGCACCAAGGACCCCTCAGTTCAACCTTGAGCTACAAATATTATTTTCTATTGGTACAACAGTAAATTCTAGCCTGATAAATATACTTTGAGGACATCTACGACCCTCAAAGCTAATGCTTCCTTTTCAATGCTGTGGCACTTGGTTTTTCAGGGAAATTTCTACTCCAGTCTGTTAAAAACTGAAAAATTTAACTAACTTTTCAGCAATCCTTCTAGTTGTGGTTGTCCAAAGGAGTACTGCTTCAAGGCACCAGGTTGCATAATCACAGGGGACAAGAATATATTAATGTCCTTGTCTTGTCTTGGGGAATGAGTCCACAATATCCATTGCCACTTTTGTAAGTGATACTGGTACTACCAGGGTTCTCACTAATGGTGCTAATCTTGTTGCCCTTTTTGCCAGACTAGTTGGCACTCTGGACATGATTTACAGTGGTAATTGATATCTCTGACAATGCCTGGGCATTAGACTCCCTCTAGCATCCTATATCATGTCCTATCCATGCCTAAGTGTCCTGACCAGAGATTCTCATGAGCTAATTGGAGAATCTGGTCTCTGTACTTTTGAGGCACTAGGATTGATTCAAATTTTTCTTTAGTTAAGGGATGTGCTCTAACCCAGGGGTCACCAACCTTTCGAACCTCAGGGACCACTAAATTCATAATTTTAAATCCTGTGGACCACTAATATGAATCCAGGTGCCGCTCACTGAAGCACCTGGACTCCCAGTGATGGGATGGGGTCCTTCAGGCACTTAGCTTGGCTGCCTGTTTCTGCAACCTTAAACACTCAAGGAGCCATTTGGACCCGTTTCCCACAGAAAACAAAACACTGGGAATCACAAAATCTGGGTGAGTGTGGCCAGTTCGACGTTATTCACCCCCACCCAGTTACATGACACCCCCCAGCCACGCCTACCCAGGTTTTGTGGCTCCCAGTGTTTTCTTTTCCATGGGAAACAGGTATCTCTTTCTCTTTCTTTCCCTCTCTCTTTCTCTGTCTGTGTCTGTCTGTCTGTCTCATCTCTGTGTCTCTCTATCTCTGTCTCTTTAACTTTCTGTCTGTGTCTTTCTTATCTCTGTCTCTCTCTGTCTCTTTCTTTCTGTCTCTCATCTTTTCCCCACCCCTCTCTCTCTTTCTCTCTGTCTGTCTCTTATCTCTCTCTCATTCTGATTCTCTGGTGCTCTCTAGGTCTTGTGGGTGCTGCTTTGGCCTTTGTTGGTGATGGATACACTTCGGTCGCTCGGGGAGATGCATGACCTGCTCTCTGCCCCAAGACATTTGCCCGACTGGCTGTGGCCGATGCTCCGTATCGTAATGGCTCCAGGAGGAGGAGAGGACACCATCTCCCCCATTGTGAAGCATGCTAAATTTAACTGTGCTGTGCAAGGTGCTGCAAGAGCAGTGGGCAGGCCATGGAGGCACCAGCAACAGCAGCGGAGAGAAACGGCCAGGCCAGGCCAGGCCAGTATCTTGGGCGGAGAGGAAGTCATGCGTCTCCCTGAGCATCCGAGGTGCGTGCAGCACCAAAAAGGGACGGAAGAAGTGCCCGCGGGACCCAGCAAAAGATAAAGCAAGTACAGGGGTGCTTTGGTCCCGCTGTCAGCATTCCATCCAAGTTCCAGTAACTCACTCAGCACTCAGATAAAGATTTATCCAAGTAAGAATTTATTAGAGAAATCATGTTGGCACATCTGGGGAAAACCTGAATCTGAAGGCCCAGGTTTTCCCCCACCCAAAAGAGAATCAAAGATCCACCTTTTCTCCATCATCATAGGTCACATTCCCCAATCCACTTCTGTATTCTTGTTACTCCTCTTCCAGGTGCTGGTCAGGATGGCCTTGACACATTTAAAAAGAATGTTTTGTCTACCAACCCTTCTAACTGCATGAGAAAGTACCCCCTCCCTAATTCCCATGCGCTTATATGTGGCAGCCTGCAGAGGCCTCGCAATTATGGCTTCCAAGGCTGACAGGCTTCCCCCCCTTCCGGAACCTAGAGTCACCCTAGAATAAAGAAATTAATATCAATTAATATACATACATCATCATCAATCTCCTCTTCCTCCCCCAGGAGGTCCCTTTGGCTTAGGAGAGAAATTGTTCAAAATGGTCAGGTCCAATGATGTCTTCTGGAGGAAGGGCTGAGTTACTACTTAAGCAGTAGGCAGAAGACCCCCTCGCTCATGGATGAATTAACCACCACCAGAACACAACCATGTGTCATTTGAACGTAGCACGTATGTGGCTGAGCTAATGGTCCCAAGAACCTTGTCCACTTAATACTAACAGGATCAAACTCATCCCAGATAACTAGGTAACACAGAGTCAACTTTCTAAAGTCAAAGTCCATTCTCCAGTTCTTCCATTTTCTCCTTCCATTCCTATTGATGGACATAAGGTGGAGTTAATTCATTGTAAATAGTGAGATTCTAATTCGTCTGTGCTATTCCCTTTCATTTTTTCTTCTTTGCTCTTCTTGATTAATTACACCCAGAGGCCCTTCTTAGCGGAAGTTAGCGGACATCCCAAACGAAGAAAAGATCTGGCAAGCACCTCTCAGGAGCTAGTTTTCAAAGGATTCTCCAAGAAAGATCAAAGATGGCATTTATCAGGAGGTAAGACAAAGTTTTCCCAAGTCATTTGAATTTCCCTAGAGAAATCCCAACTCTCTCTTACAACATAGAATAACAGAGTTGGAAGGAACTTTGGAGGGCTTCTGGTCCAACCACCTGCTCGAGAAGAGAGGAGACTTAATGCTATGGATTCTCTTAGGTAAAACATCTCCCTAGATTAGTTTTATTTTTTAAAAAAAAAATCTGGTTTCACTTTTTTGTCTTATTACAGGAAGTACTTCGTCAGTCGTATTTGTGCAATTTTCTCCACTTTATGGTGGATCAGAAAAAATGGCTGAATCTGCAGCTCAGGTAAGAGGGAAAAATCAAAAGAGAGTCAGATAACTCTCTTGAATTGTGTTTCAGATCCAGGGTATAATATTGCTTTCCTGAAATGGCATGGAAGGGGAAATTCGGACACAGTCAGATTAGCCTCTTTCCAAAGGTAGTACAGTATAAAATATCAATATTTAAAGATACTTTGGTGTCCTTGGTGCTCTCTGAACTTGGTTGTTTGCTTGCAGACTAGGGCAGTGATGGTACCCTGCGCATGTGCGCCGCCCCCCTTTTCTTAACATTGAAAGTGGGACTAGATATGTGCCATTCTGCAAACAATTATATAGGAATCCTTCAGCAGATCTTTAGCATCTAAAGGTGCTAAATCCCAGCTGCTGATCAGTGATCTGTCCAAAGTGTCAAGATTGAACTGCTTTGCTTCTTGCAACCCTAAAAGCTTTTCAACTTGCTGATGTACTGGGGGGAGGGAAGGGTGAATCAGAATGCTGAGAATGTATACACGAACCGTGAGAGCTTCGCATCTATCAAGGTCAATGCTGCAGGTTCTTAAGAAAGAGATGGACTGTTCCCATAACAAGAGGACATCTCATAATTGGGACAATGTGGTCATTCAGGGGTGGGCAGCGAGGATAGTTACTGTTTAACTAAGCAAGTATTTGCATGGGAAAACCAGAGCTGGTTTTGATTCTTCAGTACCAAAATGGTGTATCCAATAAAGTCGCCTGCAATTCTGCATCCTGTGAAGAAATACACATTTCATCTCTAGGATGTCACTACTTTGGGATTGTGTGCAAAGCGGGAGGGGGGAAAACTTCCAAATCCAACTTTGCCTTTTCTGTTAATGGAGACCATTTCCCCCTTTTAGGGCCTTGTGTCCTTTGAGGAGGTGACTGTGCATTTCTCCGAGGAGGAGTGGTCTTGGCTACATCCCTACCAAAAAGCCTTGCATCGGGAAGTCATGCTGGAAAATTATAGGAACGTGGCCTCTCTGGGTAAGTTTTCTGCTTCTTCTGCCTCCTACTAAGGAAACCCCTTTTGTGGTTCAATATAAGCAGCTTTTTTCAATACCATAATCCTCTGCCGTATCTTGACTCCAGGATGGGAGAAGGAGAAGATCTGGGAAAGGCAAAAGGGAATTGAGTGACTATTTCTCTCGTGGTATTTCAGCAGATTTTCCAGAATGTCTCTTTAGTTACCCCTAACAGATAGACCTTTTGGTGCTGAAGGAAACTGAGAGTAATATCCACCATGTACATGTTTGCTGAGAAATCATGTGCGTTCTTCTGGATCTGCTATTTATTTATATAACTTTTGTGGCGCCCATCTTGCCAAGGTTAACTTATACTTAATTTAAAGGAGAATATTTGTAGTTCAGGGTTCAAATGAGGGGTCCTTGGTGCGCTCTAGTTAGTGTTACCTAGTTAGGGTAATGAAACGTCTGTAAGAAAACAAGCTCAGAGAATATCAAGGACCACAAGGTCCTCCTCCTCCCCTCCCCCCCAATGAAACTCAGTTCCTTCTAGCACTGATGATGTTGCTTAGTTAGGGTAATGAAACGTCTGCAAGGAAACATGTAAGTTCAGAGAGCACCAAGGACCCCTACATTTCATTTATATGCCTCCTATCTTGCCAAAGGCAACTTTAGGTGGTTCGCAATCAATCAATCAATCAAAATGCCAATATAAAACATTAAAACAATAAACAGCAACATTAAATCCGAATTAAAATAGACAATGAGGGAGAAGGAGCATTATATTAATCTCCCTTCCTTATATTCCTAATATTAATCTTATATTAACCTTACATATTATATTAATCAATTAACCACCTCTAGATGACTGCAGTGGGTCATGTCTTCTTATTCTTTGACACATCATTCTGAACTAAACATTGTATGAGAAGTTAGGATAAACAAATGAACAGTTGCAAGATATATTTATCTGCAACCATGTGGTAGTGGTGAGAGAAAAACAAATGGGAAATTGTTGTAGGAAATAATAGTGGTAATTCAAATTTTGTTTGAATTTGTCTCCGCCCCCCAGGATGTATTTTTCCCCATGATTCTTGATACACTCAGTTTGATCTCCACTAGCATTTGATAGGAATACATAATAATAATTAACAGATTCAGACAACTGTTACAATGGCATAGATGTACTGTTTTGCTCAACAGAATGGACTTTTGAAAATTCTTATTGCTTATAAAATAAAAACTGCCCATCTGAATGTCATCCATGCAATTTTATGTAAATAAATGTCGCTGGGAGTTGTGCGGCATATAAATGTAATAAATAATATCCTGACAATGTGCTGACATTATAAATTGCCCGGGGAGTGTTGTAAAGCACTATGGGACAGTATATAAGTCTAAGTACTATTGCTATAATAATGATGCCAACAGAAATATAAAATTAATAATCAGATTGTTGAAAGCATTTTTTTTTTAGGAATTTCCTTGGCAGGTAAATTACTGTCATTTTTAAATTTTATTTTATTTCCCAAATCTTGCCAAAATGTTCATTCTTTTCTTTCACTCAGGAGCTACTGAGCGAAAACAAGAGAAAAAGGAGGAACCATTCCAATGGATCAGTCAGAAAGAAAGAAAAGAGTTTCTTGCACATCAAGTGGAACTGGAAAGCCAGAAGAGAAACCTTTCAGGAAATGGGAGTAAGAACAGCTGTCCAAAACTCACTCCAGGAAAGCAGCATGAATGCAGGGTGGCTGGGAAGGCTTCTAATCTGACGTTTCCTTTTCCTCTGCATGAACGTGATCCTGTGGGAGAGAAACCATACAAATGCATGGAATGTGGGGAAAGGTTCAGGTGGAAACCTGCGTTTACAGCCCATAAAAGGATCCACACGGGGGAGAAACCCTATAAGTGCATGAAGTGTGGGAAGAACTTTCGTCAGATCAGTTCCCTGATGTCCCACAAAAGGGTCCACACAGGGGAGAAACCATATAAATGCGCGGACTGTGCGAAGGGCTTCCCTACAAGCAGCAACCTTTCATCCCATAGAAGGATTCACTCGAAAGAAAAACCATACATGTGTGCGGAGTGCGGAAAGAGCTTCCGGAGGGCCAGCGATCTGACTCTTCATCAAGGGATCCACTCTGCAGAGAAATTCTACAAATGCACGGAGTGCGGGAAAAGCTTTCACACGAGCAGGCGCCTTAATTCCCATCGCACCATTCACACTGGGGAGAAGCCATTCCGGTGCCCGGTGTGTGGGAAGCATTTCCGTGTATATTGGTCCCTTACTTCACACACCCGAATACACACCGGGGAGAAGCCGCATAAATGCATGGAATGCGGAAAGAGCTTCCGCAACAGCAGTAGTCTTACTTTCCATGTCAGGACCCACACAGGAGAGAAACCTTATAAATGTACTGAGTGTGGAAAGTGCTTTACTCAGAGTAGCAACCTCATTTCCCATAGAAGGATCCATACTGGGGAAAAACCCTATAAATGCACGGAATGTGGAAAAGGCTTCAGTCAGAGCAGTGACCTTACCTCCCATAAAAGAATCCACACGGTAGAAAAACCTTATCAGTGCCTGGAGTGTGGAAAGAGCTTTCGTTGGAGTACTGCTCTTACTTCGCATAAAAGAATCCACACGGGAGAGAAACCCTATAAATGCCCCGAGTGTGGAAAGGCTTTCAATACAAGCAGTAACCTTTCTACCCATAGAAGGATCCACTTCAAGGAGAAACCTTACAACTGCACAGAGTGCGGGAAGAACTTTAATACAAGCAGTAACCTTGCTACGCACAGAAGGATCCATTTAAAGGAAAAACCCTATAAATGTATGGAGTGTGGAAGGAGCTTTAATCGGAATTTTGACCTAATTTCTCATCAACGAATCCACACGGTGGAAAAAATATGAACACGTGGAACGTGGAAGGGTTTCAGTTTCCCTATAAATCTTGCAGAGGGCGCGATGGCTCAGTGGTTAAAGATGTTGAGCTTGTCAGCTGGAAAGTTGACAGCTCAGGTTTGAGAGCCGAGCACCACATGATGGGCTGAGTTCCTGTTATTGGCCTCAGCTCCTGCCCTCTTAGCAGTTCATAAACATGCAGATGCAAGTAGATAAATAGGTAACAGTTTGGTGGGAAGGTAACAGTGTTCTGTGCACCTTGGCTTATAGTCATCTGGTTACATGACCACAGTCTTCGGACAACATATCTGTGGGCAATGCTTCTTTAAGTGTCTTCGGACAATGCTGGCTCCTTCAGCTGAGACATTGAGATGAGCACTGCCTTTCTAGAGTCAGACACGACTGAGCAGGGGAAACCGTTACCTAAGAATCTAAATCGGTGCAAAGAATGTCTTCTATGAACAGAAGATAAATTGGTGCTAGGCATTCTTGTATGAACAGAAGATATCAAAAGTTTGGCGACTAAATTTTCTTGTTTCCCATAGAATGATTAGCAAAATGGGAAATATACATGGAATTTTGGAAGAACTCCTGTCGTAAAATGAGAGGAACTGGATAAACACACCAAATGGTTAATGAGATCCATTTTTTTACAGGATCTTCCTTTCTGAAAAGGGATTAATGCTAGGACAAAGCTTAATTATATGTAGTAAGGAGATTGAAGAGAGCTTCCGTCAAAACAAAGAACTGGCTTTCCCAACAATGAACTTGCAGACAGAGACTCCACTTAATTTGCACTCAGGCAACTTTTTCAGACTAAGATCTAAGGCCACCCTGCAAAAAATGTTTGGGCCATGAAAAAATCTTTAAATTTGTTTTTATTTAGTTTTTATTTCCCTTTAATTAGTTAACTTATATTTATTAAAATATGGTGAATATCATTATTCCCCAGTCATTTTTGTAATCCTGTCTTGTTGCATTAAAAAGCAAAATTAGACAGTAAAGAGATTCAAAATCCTTCAGCCAGAAAAGTAGTTCTAATCTAGATTTTTTAAAATGCCATCAAAGGGAGGAGTTTCTCATGCAACCAGGGCTTTGAATGAGATTGAAAAGGTTCACAATAATTGGGAACCATAGTTTACTTTTAGTAACTCTTGGCTGTGCATTCCTCATGAGCACATTAGCAGTGGGGAACTTTCCAACCATTAAAGGCCAGTTGCAAGATGGGAAATACACCTGCATCTCGCATCTGCATCTGCACCTGCATCTTTGATCTTGATTGAGCAATCGTATGACAGATCAACAGAGGCCACGGAAGGTTGTCGTTTGCTTTTGTGTCAGAAGCACCGAGCGCTTCTGGGTTGAAAGAATTAGCTGTTGACATCATCGTTGCCCAAGCCACCTGGTTGAGGGCTCCTTTCATGTCCCCATTAAGTTGCTCCCCGGAATGATACCCCCTATCTACTTGCAGTCACTCACTTTTGAATTGCTGGGTTGTCAGGAGCTGGAGCGGGTGATGGGAGCTCACCCTGTTACATGGCAGCAACCTGGTCTCAAACGCGATCCTGCCAGTTATCAGCCACCATGCTTCTTACAGAAGGTACTAGGAATCTGGTTTGGGAGATTGAAGGGGCTACTCTTCTTGGAATGAAGCTAGATTGGTTTGATGGGGGGAAAAGCTAATATTAAAATCACAATCACTGTCTTCGTTGTCTGTAGGCTTGTCTCCAAAACTCCTACCTAGATTGCCCTCATAGGAAGTTGGTATTGGCAGATGAAAGAAAAGACCACTTCCAAACTGAAGAAGTTAAAGATGGCTCTTGGCAGCTTGCTATGCCTCACCCATTTAATCCAAGGCTGGTCTCTTAAGATTCCTAGGGTTTCTCCACATGGGAGGTTTGTCAAGAGAAGGGAAATAACGTTTCTAACCTAGAACCCATGAATGAAAGCAAATATGTATATTCCAGGACATCATTGCAGGACCCAATCTGGGTCGGTCACCGGGACCAGAAGTTTAGTCTTCCGAGCTTCTGAGCCCATCCACAGAGAATTTCTCTACCAGAATATGTGAGGTGAGATCTCTGGTCCCTGTGACTGACCCAGATTGTAACCTAGAAAACAACTGACGATGGCTCTAGGCTTCACTGCGGGCTGGAGAATTCTGGAAGATGAAGTCCATAAATTTAGTACCCAACTATGGATTGCAGCGAGATTTAGGATGGAAGTGTAAAAGGAGCTGAAGAGTTATTTCTCTAATAAGACTGATTGCAAGACATGGTTACTCTATTGACCCCTGACAACCTTTTAAAGATGAAAAATCTTGATGGAAATAGATATCTTTTCATGCTGAGAAATTTGATATTTACTGTCGTTCTGATTCACTCCTTTTCTGCAGATCCTTGTTTTCTCAAATTATATTCCAGTGGTTGGATTTTAAGGAGAGTCATTAAAAATGAGATACCTCATTTGGTGTGGTGTTTAGATTACCAACCAGGTGATTGTGAATTGTTGTTTCGCCTTGGGCACAAGGCCAGTTGGGTGACCTTGGATCAGTCACACACTTTCAGCCCTAGGAAGAAGGGAAAACCGCTTTCAAAAAAACCCTTACCAAAAAAACTGCAGGTGGCCTCCAGTTCTCAATAATGGTTCAAAAGTCCAAACATGTACACAAACAATTAAACTATGTACTGTGTTCTTTCATGACTGCAGAAGAATTCTATTCTATTCTATTCTATTCTATTCTATTCTATTCTATTATTCTACTCTACTTTACTCTCTTCTCCTCTCCTCTCCTCTCCTCTCCTATTCTATTTCTATATCTCTTCTTCTCCTCTCCTCTCCTCTCCTCTCCTATTCTATTCTATTCCATTCCATCCCAATCCCAATCCCAATCCCAATCCCAATTCCTCTTCATCCTTTAAGTGGTCCAAATTTGAAATCATTTGAAAACTCATTGTAGAAATATGAAAATATGCTCTATAATGCTCACACATCTTCCAAAGTGACATAAATACTAAGGTGAAAGGATGTAGGAGACTCTCCTTAATCATCTGCTTCAACATTCTTGTGAAGTGTGCAGTGATCCAACATCTGGGAGAAATGATCACCCGCCCTCATTTCTAAATGTCCCACAAAGGAGAGACAATCACAGGGCAGTCCATTCCATTGGCAAAGACAGCTTGCCATTGAGAAATTCTTACCCAAAGTCCAATTCAAATCTTCCTTGAAATTTTACCCCATTGTCTGTGGTCTTGTATTCTGGAGTTGTCTTTGACAGTAATATGTTAATTGTTAATATGGGTCATCAAATGAGTTCTGGGCAGCCTGTGTGTGTGAATGCTTTCTTTTGATCCTCTGGGATTTGATTTATGTGGTAGATACTGTTTCTCATTATTGTATCCTTGTACATTTTAACCTGATTTCCAGGCATTGGACCTATATGTTGCTTATCTAAGATTCACAGAGGTGTGTATGCCCAGTAAATAAATAAATAAATAAATGAAATTTGTATCCTGCTAGAAGTTTTATGCATTTATTAAATTTTTATACCTCCCATATTACCCTCAAGTGACTCTGGACGGCTTACAGTACCATACAGGCAATCTAAATGATGAAAATAGAAACAGTAACACATCAAGTCTGAAAACTGAAACAGTTAACACTAAAAAAAACATTAAAGAAAGGATCAGCAGGTAAGCACTGGTGGAGGTGGGATCTAATCTATTAGTCACCTTCAGAATGAGACACCCTCATCTGGGCACCAAGCCAGTTGGAGAGCCAAGTTTTTAGACCGTTTCGGAAGGCCAAGTGGGTGGGAGCAGATCTAACTTCTAGGGGGATGAAATTCCAAAGGATGGGAACCATGGAAGAAAAGGCTCTTCTGGACCCCACTAGTTGCAATTCCTTGGCTGACAAGAAATGCAGTATGCCCCTTCTGGTACGAGTTGAGCAGGTCAATCCTATTGGGGTGAGGCAGTTCCTCAGATACCATAGACCCGTGATGGTGAACCTCTGGCACGCGTGCCAGAGGTAGCACGCAAAGCCCTCTAGGCACATGAGCCGTCACCCCAGCTCCGCTCCGCTGCGCATGCATGTACGCTTCCCGCCAGCCAGCTGGTCTTCCGGTCTCTGCGTGGGGGTTGGGGTGCCTGTACGGGGGACACGTGCACATGGGGGCATAGTGCATGCATGGGGATGCACGGATGTGCGTGTATACATGGGGGTGGGGTGCATGCATGCGGGCAGGGCTCATGCATGGAGACAAGTGCACATACATGGACACGCGGGCATTGCATTTTGGCGATGCGCATGCACACACGTGCTTTGGGCACTGAGTGCCGAAAAGGTTATTTTTCAAAGGTTATTTTCCTGAGACCATTCCACCTCGGAGAAATACACCGCCACCTCCTCGAAGGACACAAGACCCACCTGGACAAGGAAAATAGGACCCTGTTAACCAACTGCTCAAGGAATTTACATGTGGGCCATGATACCTTATCAGGGATTAACTCTCTTCCCTGAACAGGTACACTAAACTGCCTAGGTAGCGTCTGGACCAGAGCTTCTCAACCTTAAGTCATGTGTATTTCAACTCTCAGAATTGTGCAGGTAGCGTAAAGGAATGATTTAGGGGTCTAGGTGAAATGCTGTAAATACATAGATGACATGTTTCCCAACAGAAAACTTTTCCAAGCAGGGAGGAGATAAGCTAAGCTGAGGGCAACTGGTCAAGGACCGAACCCACATTTTCCCTTTCTATGTTGGTTAGAAGCAACAATGTTATACTTTAACCCCACAACAAATCAGGAGGCCTCAAAATGGTTCTTTGCAACTTACTGAAGCTTCTCCTCCTAGCCTGAACAGCTGGTTCAGTTACTTTTTCAGATCCACCGATACAAGGGGATGATCTTAGAAGTATCAGTGGAACTGCTCTATCTTCTGTAAAGGAGACAAACATGGTGGAATAAGTGTTTTTAAAAGCATGATTATGCATGAGAAAACACAGACAATGGGCGGTACTTCCAATCTTTCTGTGGAATTTCACACCGCTTGGAAGGAATCCATTCTTACCCGGTGAAGTGTCCTGAAGTTGAACTTCCTCAGTGAATTTCCTAGAAAGATGGTTCAGAGAGGAATTTGATGGACTTTGTATTCCCTTGGAATGATAAGGGACTATGTCCAAGAATGACTTCTTGGAGGGAAGCAGCAGGTAGAAAGAAAGGAGCAAGCAGCAGAAGAACCACTGTTAGGCATCTCTTCATATTATGTTGAAGAGATATTTAAGGACTCAAACAATGTTTGTAATATTAACTCCCCTTTCGTGTCTCAAAAGGAAGGTCCCTCACCTGCATCTCTGTCTTCTTCTGCTCTTCTACCTGGCTCAGGAAACCTTCGGCCAGGGCCACTTCCTGAGAACTGGTCTCTGCTCCACACTCCCAAATCTCTCAATTTCTGGGGGCAGGACAGCCAGGAGCTGCTCCAGGATCACCAGATCCAACATCTGAGCTTTAGTGTGTCTTTCTGGCTGTAGCATAGTTGGTGAAGGTGGTTGCAAATTTCTCTGGGACCCTTAGATTCTTGGTACTGGATGCTCCCGAAGAGCCTGTGCTGGACCTCTGAACTGATAGTGTTCTTCTCTAGGACCTTCTGCACAGTTTTGGGACAGATATCCTTACAGGTCCCAGAATGAACATCTGAAGGGCCTTTTCCACTTCCATTGCATACTAGATGTTTCCCCATTTTCTCTGTCCTCTGGTATGCCAGGTACTCCTGCCCCTCAAATTTATTATAATGACAATGCTTGAAGGACATTCCTGAAACCACCCAATTTCCCAGTGATGGGCAAAATCCATGGTCAAAAGGGTGTTTCCTCAATCCATGTTGCTGTCTTGTTAAGAACACACATGGATGACAATTGGAGGGTTGCTCCTAACCTCGTTTCTTTTCTTTGTCCATCAGAGCCAACACCTTCACCAACTGTAGAGCCAACTGTCTCAGGTAACAGGGTCCATCAGGAGAAGATCAGGCAGGAACATGTTCTTTCCTTTTTTTAAAATAAGTTTTTATTTTATTTTTAATACAAGCAATCTTCCATTATATGGTGTGTCGTCTGGGTACAAATATTTTGCAGTAATAATTAAATGACAACTATATTTTTTATATTAGTGTTTTCTAGTTTTATCTTATTGCTAATACATATGTCATTCATTATAACAATCATCTTAACATTTTTAATTCACCTATTTTCTACTTTTGCTACTTTTCTTTTATCTCTAATTTTTATATTTATTCTCTAGCCACTGGTATAATAGTTCCCATATCATATAATATTCAATTTGTTCCTTCTCTTTAATTGCAAGTGTTAATTATTCATTTCTGCACATTCTAATATTTTCCTGATCACATTTTCCTCTGTAGGAATCACTTCACTTTTCAAATTCTGTGCAAATACAATTCTAGCTGCAATTAATACATGAATAATTAAATATACATTCTCTGCTAAAAGTATCAGGTAGAATCCCCAATAAAAATATTTTAGGTTTAAAATCAATACATTGTTGTGTCATCTTTTCCAATCACATCTTTTTACCCAACATTTTTTTGCTTCTGCACATGTGCACCACATATGATAATATGATCCAGGTGTCTGATGGCACTTCCAGCATTGGGCTGATTTATCTTTAAACATCCTTGC
>JANHFL010006145.1:21056-37060 GCA_032468155.1 Oxyrhabdium leporinum
TCCAAGATCCCTCTCACAGTTACTGCTATTAAGCCTGGTTTCACCCAATCTATATGTGTGCTTTTGGCTTTTCTTGCCTAAATGTAGAACTTTACTTTCCACAATCCATTCATCACATGTATTTGTTCCTGAATGGATCCTTTAAGAAGAAATGAGGAAAGTCCTGTTCTTAAACTTCTGGTCAACTAAAAATGTTTTTTTTTCCCTCTGGGAACCTTTTTAGGGAAAGCCTCTGGTGAAATTCCTCCTACATACCATGCATTGATCTGTTTTTTTACCTCATGAGATTCCTTTTGTGGGAAGCGGAGTAGCTGTTACAGGCCACAGAAATGGGTTGTTGAACAATCTCAAAAGCAATAAAAAACTTTCCTCTGATGTTCATTGTTGTTTTTTTTAAAAGAAGACAACATTGACAGCTCTTAGAGCAAAACAAGGACCAAGAGGGTAACATTAAACGAAGGAGATTCATGCTAAATATTAGAGGACGTTTTCTAACTGAAATATTTCTTAATTGGGAAGACTCTGCCTAGGATCATGGAGGGAAGGGGAAATTTCCCAATGAGTCCTGGATGGCCAGCCTAAATGCCCTACAAATGCCTTTCTACTCCTCAATTCTGTGATTGTATGGATTAGTCATATGCTCCCATCACATTCAATTCAACTTTGAATTCTTATCTGGGAATTCCGAAGCCACATGGAGCCCCACAGCATTCAGAGTGATACTTTTTCCCCCTTCATGTTATCAAAATCACAGTAGTTTGCTTGTTCCCTCGTGTCACAACCCTAGGGATTTTCTCCAAAGAGTTATAGACATGAACATCAGAAAAAAACACTGTATGAAATGATGTCATGCATAAGAACTTCTCAAAGTTCTCCACATCTCCTATTTCATCGAAAGTCTGGAACAACATCAAGTCTGGAACAAGAGGTCTCCTTTCAATGTAATGCACTTCAGGGAACCTTCTGACTTCATTTGATAAAAAAGAGAAGAAGCTACCAGGCAGAGAATTGACACTCAGGCAGATAAATGGTCTTCCTGGTTTTCCTTCTCATGCTGCTTCCTCATGCAGCTGATGGGAAGCTCATTTTGAAATGCCCTCTGAACCTGAAGAGGAATGAAGCTGATCCACTAAATTTTTACAAGCAGGGAGACTTTATTCTGGGTGGGGTCATCGGTGCATTCAAAGCATCCTTCCTCCCTTATGATTTCAGCAGGAGCCCCTCTGTAAAGGTCTATGGGTGAGTCACTGCAGGCATAATAAAACTGCTTCTCTGCTGTTCATTGCTAATTTCCAGACCTCTGCACTAGTTCATTGTCATCTTTCATCCATTGTGTCTTCTGGTGCTGGAGAAAGATGGAGGAAAGGGGAATTCACAAGACTAAGGCTCCTTCATACAGAATTGTGCTAAATATATAGCCAAGTCTTTTTTTCTTGACATCAGTTTAAGAGATTTAAAACAACTGCAAAAGGTACATCTCTTATGTCCATTCTCGGGGTTTCTCCTTGGATCAGATTTTCCATCCATTGTTTTGTGTCCTGCCTTCAGGTGCTTTGGAGAGTAGTTTGACTCCCTCCTCTTTGTAACCCCTGAGATATCAGAACACTGCTATCATCTCACCCCTAGTCCTTCTTTTCATTAAACTAGACTTACCCAATTCCAGCAACCATTCTTTATATGTTTTAATCTCCGGTCCCTTAATCATCTCTGTTGCTCTTCTCTGCACTCTTTCTGGAGTCTCAACATCTTTTTTTACATTGTGGTGACCAAAACTGGATGCAGTATTCCAAGTGTGGTTTTACTAAGGCATTATAAAATGGTATTAAGATTTCCAGTGATAATACCACTTTATAATGCCTCAGTAAGACCACACTCGGAATATTACATCCAAGGATGCATGCACATTTCATGCCATTTGTATGCTTGCTGTTTTTTTAAAAGATTCTCTGATCTGTATTAATAGAAGGAGAGAATCAAGATCACATGAAGTTCTAGTACCACTTTACAAAGCCTTAATAAGACCACACTTGGAATACTGCATCAAGTTCTGATCACCACAACACAAAAAACAGATGTTAAGACTCTGGAAAGAATGCAGAGAAGAGCAACGAGAATAATGAAGGGGTTGGAAGCTAAAATATGAATAATGGTTACAGGAATTGCTTATGTCTAGTCTAATGAAAAAAAGAACTAGGGGAGATATGATAGCAGTGTTCCAATATTTGAGGGGCTCCTATAAAGACAACAGGGTCAAACTATTTTCCAAAGCACCAAAAGGCAAGATGAAAAACAATGAATGAAAACTAACCAAGGAGAGAAGCAACCTAGAACTAAGGAGAAATTTCTTAATGGTGAGAGCAATCAATTAATGGAATAGCTTGCTTTCAGAAGTTGTGAGTACTCCATCACTGGATGCTTTAATTTGTCTGAAATGGTATGGGGTCCTCTGCCCAAACAGGGGGTTGAACTAGAAGAACTCTAAAATTCCTTCTATTATTCTGTAACACCCTTATCTTCTGAGGAAGAGAAGATGGATGAAACTTTGAATATCATTTTCCAACGTGAAACAGCCATCCATGCAGAATTTGAAGAGGTGGACATTTCAATAAGGCAGAAGGGGTAACACTAGGACATCTTTGGAAGCTCAGGAGCTATTTCTCAGCTGAGGAGATGGTAACATTTCTTCCTGTAAGCATCTCAACAAAGTCTGGATGGTCACCGGTCAAAAAATGTTTATTCAGTTTGCCTTGGGCATTCTGAAACATTAAGGATTGTAAAGCTGTATAAACATCATTGGTAACCTGGGCCCTTTTCATCTCTTATATTCATTATATCATTAACCTTTCCCTAATTTACATAAATATAACATGAGAGAAGATGTATAGACTACTTCTACACTCTAATAAATTTATATTTTTCATTCTTGTTTCCACTATTTTGCTTAACTTCATATTTCTAATTTTGAGATGATTTCTTGGAGGTAATTGAGGAAATGATGATCATAAGAATGTTAAAATGTGGGCCTTATTATTTACAACATTCAGACATTGTTTTTATAGGTTGACCAGTGATTTTGGTTACATTTAGACATCCTTGTAGACTTATATAAAAATTAGATTATTTAATTAATGACGCTGTGGAATGTATATATTTTCAGGAAGGGATCCATGTTTTCTTGGAAAATTCTCTCCTTCCTATTTGCCACCCAGGAGATCAACCAGGATCTCCAGCTTTTAACTAATATCTCCCTGGGCTACGACTTTCATGAAAACCATTTCAATTCAATCATGACTTTGGATGCCTTGCTGGATTTGCTTTCCACTGGGGAGGCAAATATTCCAAACTACAGGTGTGGAAGCCATAATCGATCCATGGTAGTTTTTGATGGGTCCAATGCTGGTATCTCCATTCAGATTTCAAATATGTTGGGCATTTATAAAATCCCACAGGTGTGTGCAACGGGTTGGTGGACCCTACTCCTCCTTTGAATTTTCCATAAAATTAAAGGGCTGCTTTTCATCATTGAAACTGTTGGCCTCATGCAATTAGAGTGGTTCTAAATTCAGAAAGAACAGTAAATGTTAAAGCAGCCAAATCTGAAATACCTTAGTCCAATCCAAGTTAGATTCTTCCTATTTGTGGAAGAAACATTGCATACTCAAGGCTTAGTGGAAGGGGGTGCAACCTATGAACAGACCAACCAGAAAAACGGTGTATATGGTCTTGTTGAGATGTTTTCCTCAAGCATACTAGAACTAGAATTGTTATCTTGGACTTCAAGTGCTAATAATATCTCCGCTTGGATTTGACTCAACAAATAATACGTTGTCCCTTTTCAGATCAGTTACGTATCACAGACTCTGAATGACAAAATACTTTCCCCTTTTTTCTACCGAATGGTCCCCAAAGAAGGAGTTCAGTACCACGCAATTATCAAACTGCTCCAGCATTTCGGGTGGACATTGGTTGGTCTGGTTGCTCCAGACTCTGATGGTGGAGAGAGGTTCATGAGAAGTTTAACTCCTCTGCTTGGCAGGAATGGCATTTGCGTTGTTTTGTCCCAAAGCATCCCTGTAGCTTCCCCACATGTACATATTGATGATTTTCAATTGTACAAATGGAGACAAGTCAACGTCTTTGTTTACTGTGTGGAGATTGATTCCTTCATTAGAGGAATATTCATTACTCAGAAGATCATTGAAGCTTACACAAAACCCACCGTTGGAAAGGTCTGGATCACTTCAACTTTGTGGGATTTTACTTTGGATTTACAGTATACTACATTGATTATTCCATCCATCTATGGCTATATTTCCTTCTTAATTCCGACAGATAGAGATGTCAGCTATGGTGATTTTCAATCTGTTTACAAGGCTATGATAGGCTTTATGGGCAAAGCGTTTCATTGTTCATATTCCAAGCATGGCTTGTCTGTGAAAGGGTGGACAAGATGCCCAGAGAATAAGAATGCAGAAGCTCTGCCCCAAGAGCAGATAGAAGGAATCCTGTCTCTTGACAGCTACATCACTTATCGCTCTGTATGGACTGTGGCCAGGATCTTAAATGCTGCCTATTCATCCAGATCCAAGAGGAAAGTGAAGGATAATAAAGATAGTTTGGCTCCTCAGCACTTACAGTCATGGCAGGTATTCTCTCTGCATAATCCTCTGGTGCCATTCTTTCTTATTTTTGTTTAACTTAAACTTATCTATGAAGTTTAGTATTTTATCCAGAGATTTAGCTTTCCTGACACCCTATTTATAGTCCTGGGCTAGCTCTGTGTAAACATCACTGGTAACATGGACCCTTTTCATCTCTTATATGCATTGTAACATTAGCCCTTCCCTAACTTACATAAAGATAACATGAGAGAAGGTGGAAGCATATTGGAACTCGCAAGATTAAGTTCACCCCCTACGAGATAGACCAGACTAAGAAACCAATATAGTTGGTTTCAAGACTGCTTTTATTGTAATAACTACAGTAAGAAAGTCTGGCAATATTTTTTATGGTCTAAGCCTCAGTATATAGGGAATGAATTTCATAAACTTTATAAGCTAATGTCCTTTATGTTTTTCCCCCTTTCACTTTATTATTCTCATGTTATGTATTTTGTTGATTAGGTTAATTGCACCCATGGATCATACAGAAATCCCTACTAAATATAAGCATTGTAGTAAATATAGATATGGAATACTGGGACTTTGCAAAATGATCCTTTCAGAATCTGTGCTCTGTTTTCTGTGTTTTCTCCTCATCTCTCTTGTTTTAGCTCCATCTTTTCCTGCAAAACTCGCAGCTTTACAATAACTCCTTGGATGGATTATATCTGGATGAGAATGGAGAGCTGGCTGCTGATCTTGACATCATGAGTTGGGCCCAGTTTCCCAATCAGTCAGTTGTCCGGGCAAAATTTGGGAGCCTAACAAGACAGGGATCAGGAAAAGCCATGTTTACTATTGACCAAGATGCGATGGTGTTCCCCAAATGGCTCAACCAGGTGAAAGAATTTTTTCTTCTTCAGTTCTTTTCAAAACCACAGGAGTGCCAGAACTGTTCTCTGGAAGATTGGTTCTGATGATAGAGTCTTGCAGGAGACTGATTCTGCTGCACTTCTGACCCTCCAGAGAATTAGAGAGTTGTGTGTCTGAGCCATAACGCTTAGCCAAATATGGCTTCCCAGGCTCAACATGCATATTTTTTGTTGAAACAGACCAAGACAAGAAGATCATCTTATTATGACTGATTCAGAACATTATGACTAAAAAAGATTTCTCTCATTCAAAGAGGGAACCCCAATTCTCAGTTTATATTCCGTTTCATAATTAACATATCAAAGAAAATGCAGAAGAAAAACTGATTGGACAGGACAATAGTAACTTCCTCTTTTGCATAGGGAATCTGTTACAGGTAGTCAAATATGTTACATGTACTATATGTCCATTTAAATGAAGTCTGACAAAAGCAGGGCCCTTAAATTTAAAATGTTAATGAGGAAATAGTCACAAAGTTGTTCGTGTTCACAGAGAAAGACCAACCAATTAGTGCTAAGAAGCTTTCTCTTATCAGAAGACAAACTCCAGACATACTATCCTATCCTGACCTGGGGAACAAAAATGGTTTTTATCTTTTCAATTTAGGAATGTTAGAAGCTATCCATCCATGAGGAGTTGTTTTTTTTTATATCTGAGCCTGCAATTGTTTGGGCATTTAAAAGAGAGAAAAATAAGTCAAATTAAAATACAAAAGAACCATATTAGTTAGCAATTGCAGCAATAGTACAAAGTCCATGCTTTTGGTACTACAAATGTTATTGATATGGACTTACAAATGCTCCAGCCCCATATTTCCATTGTACAACCCTAATCATCATTCTGCAGATGGAGCTGTAAGCCATCTCTGTCCAGCAAAGCCTGGGTCACCCTAGACAGTATCTCCAGGAGGCTGGCAGGAGAAGCAACATGAAAAAGAAACAGTATAATGGTGTTCTTTTTGAACTGGAGGTATATAGGATTGCAAGGATGACAGTTGACATACAAAATAAAGACAGTGGAGTCTTTCGTGAATTTTACTATATACAGGAGTGTTATTTACAGCATGTAGATACAGCACCCAGTTTCAGATGTCCTCTTAGGAATCCCTCCAGTGCCTCAGATAGAAAGTCCATACAGAGAGTGGTAAGGACAGCCGAGAAGATTATAGGAAGCTTGCTTCCTGTTATTCAGCATACTGCTTATAAGTGCAATGTGCTTGGAGCTCAAAGCATTGTTAGAGACCCCACATACTCACTTTACGGTCTGTTTCTGTTGCTCCCCTCTGGAAGGAGGTTTCAAAGTATTTCTAGCAGGACTACCAGATTCTGTAACAGCTTTGTTCCTTATGCCATCCATCTGGTCAACTCAGAAGATTTGTTTTTCTCACCATGTATATGAATACATCCGAACCAGACTGTGTTGTTTCTCTGAGTCATATATGTGGGTATATGCATAATTTTATTTATTTTGTCATGTTTATGTAATGTATATTGGAGGTGGTAACCCTTTGAGAGCTGTATGCAATGAAATTTCATGTTAATATATGCCGATTAGTGTACATTCAAAGTGACAATAAAATTATCATTCTCTTCTCTTCATTTTGTAATGCCACTTGTTCTCCAGGCACAGATGAAATGCGTTCTCCCATTCTCATCATAGCACCTTGTTTTGAGGTAAAATGTCTAAAATCTTCATGAGTTTCAGCTTTTTCTCCATTTTGGGACTTGTTTTATTTCAGTGCCTCTTTTTCATCAGGATCATTTCTTCTCAGGATTGCTCTCCTTATTACAGGCTGCCTCTTGGTGCTTCCAACCCTCCCTCCTTAGCTACCCAGAGGCATGAATTTGAGAAGGGCAGCTGTAAAACTTGAACAATCAATATAAACCTTAACCTTTTCTAATCTGTCCTTTCCCAGCTCATTTTCGACTCCCAGGCCCATCATCCCCAGGCCCACAGAGGGAACCTGATCTCTTCTCCTCTCGCGGAAAACTGTGGCATTGCGCGCAGAATCCAGCAGGGGGCTCTGTCCGCAGCTGTTAGAAAAACCGAGCAGCCTCCACCCGCTCCCCATTCCGCTTCAGGAGGGAACTGAGCATGCGCATTGGCTCTTTCTGTAGCTCAAGAGATACGCGTGCTGCTCGAAGGATCTTTTTTTTTTCCCTTCGGAAAAGGCTGGAAGAGCGTCAGCCTTTCCTGTAGTTTCCGATTCTGCTCCCCCCCCCCTCGCTGCGAGTCTTAGGCGGAGCTTTTTTTCCCCGGAGCCTGTAAAGGAAGATTTTAGCGGATGGCGATCCACTCGTGGGCCGAGGGTTCAGTGAGCGTGGTGGGTCTTTTATCTCGCGGCGGAGGGTTTCAGGGAGACACGTAAAGCTTAATAATGTTCGAGGTTGTGGGAAAGAGGGAAGCCCGGGGTCCCATGTTCCCCTGCCGCCCCGGGCATGCACGGGCCAGATAGGGTAGAAAGAAAAAATTCTGACCCCTGGGGGGAAAAAAGAAAAAAACCCAGGATCGCCAGAAAGCAAAAATTGTGACCCCTGGGGAAAAAAAAAACCCAGGATCGCCAGAAACGTGGGAGCCTTAGCCTCCGTTTCGTTGGGAGGAAAAATCCTGCATGGATTGGGGTCGGGGGGGGGGGAGGGGAAGGAGAGAGGAGGAAAGGTCGACTTTGGAGATTTGTTGCTTCAAGTCAGTCTTGACGTCTGGACAATTTCCTGCAATTTTTTTGGCCCCGTTTTCAGAAGGGATTTCCCCTGCGCCCCCCTCCCCCCGCACTTCCAAGGCCGGAGGAAGCGAGAGGTCATTGTCCCTCCTGCTGCCTTTGCATGCAAGGTTACAACTCCGTGTGCAAGAAGTTGCGTGCAAGGTGTGCAAAGACTGGAACTCGGTTTCCTGCTTTCCCCACTGACTGCCGGCAGGTTAAAAAAAGGAAGATGTTGGGAGGTGCGCCTGTAGCTGAGGTACGTCATTCACATACCTGTGTTCGATTAGGCCGGAGTTTTTTTCAGCTTGGCCAAGTTTCTGAAGTCCACAAGTTTTCAAATGCACACTTTTGAAAAAGACAGGATTAGGCTAGAAACTGTTTCTAGCATGTGCCTGAATCAAAACATCATGTTAAAGCACAGATCGTTTATTCATTTGGATATTAGTTCTATGTGCATTGAATGGTGGTTTGTTAATTCTGGTTTCTGGAGTTTACCCAGAGGTTTGGGCCAGGAGGTTAATGGGATTCTGCTAGTTAAAGCTTTATGTCCTAACTAAAGTTCAGGTGTTCATTGATTTCCTTATTAAATCAATTTAGATAGCCCACTCGTCTCAATTGATTTCTCAATTGTGATTTCAGACATTTTGATTTGGATTGTGTTGAGATAGTTGTTAAATTTATAAGCAGACATTGAAATTATGTGAATAAATAATTAGGGAATAGAAATCCAAAACATATTTTAACATATTCATCCAATAGTCACTAGTAGCTGATACAAAAGGGCTCACTGGAATTTTCTTCAAACATAGATAAATCAGTCTTCCTAATAAGATTCCTTCTTTCTTCCCAGACATTGAGAGTTCATAAGAATTTCTTAGTTTGAGAGGGTTCTTTTGGGGGGAGGATGCTTGGTAGTTACTTTAATCACCCTATTAAACACCCCATGTTTTTCATTTCAGATTTGTTAGTTGGAAATCTTTCCTGGTTCCTTTGGAGGCTTAACTATCTTGTGAAGGAATAGAGCTGAAGGCCTTGGGAGTTTTGTCCAGACTTCTTGTGCATACAAAGTCCTGTGGAAATCCATCAGTCCATTTTGGAGTTGGATTAGAGGCCAGAGAGAAGATGGAAGGACAACACCCAACATATGCAGGAGTTGGAAAAAGACCTAAAGCTGCTCAGCCTTGGAGCTTTGGGAAGAATGGGGCAAATCCTGGGCAGAAAACCCAAAACAATGAAGCCAACTGTTCAGAGGTCAAATCTTTTCACTTCAGAAAAGTGCAGTTCCAGGAGGGGAGGAGTCCCCGAGATGTTTGCACTCAGCTTCACCGCCTTTGCCGTCAGTGGCTGCAGCCAGAAAGACACACCAAGGCTCAGATGCTGGACCTGGTGCTCCTGGAGCAGTTCCTGGCTGTCCTTCCCTCAACGGTGGAGAAATGGGTGCGGGAATGTGGAGCAGAAACCAGTTCCCAGGCGGTGGACTTGGCCGAAGGCTTCCTGCTGACCCAAGAGTTGGAAAAGATGCAAGAAGAGTTGCAGGTGTGAGAATGTAATCGTGGCACCTCTAAAAAGGATCTCTCTGAATTTGTCCATTCCTCTCTGACAGAGTTTTCTGGAATTATAACCTCCTAAAGTCAGTTGTTCAATTCTTTTTGCGGAGGATGTATTTGGGGCAATTCTTCTGTTCTTGCTTTCCAGCTTCAGCGTTGGACATTGTGGTCTGCTAGATTGAGAATGCAGTATGATAATTCATTTCTTTCCCTCTTTCCTTGTTTCTCCTGGAACATCACCTCTAGAAGTCCTTGGAAGATGTGTCTGATTATCCCAAGGAGAGGAAAGAGGCATCCAAATTCTCTCAAGAGCTGCAACTCAGGGAGAGCTTCCAGAAAGATCAGAGTCAGGACACCATGCCAGGTAACAGAAACACCTTACATATGATGTCAGGTCTGGACGTGTAGCTGATTGTTTTCCGCCTCTTCGTTGTAATCTCTATTTAACAAGTGTGCTTCTACCATTTTCTGTCTCACAGAGAATAGAAAGCTGTCCTTGGTTTTTTTAGAATCGCCTCCTCTTTCTGGTGGAACTTTAAGAGTGCTTGAATCTTTGCCTCAGGTAGGAGGAGAAACATTGATAAAAATCCATGAATCTTGGATGGGTTTCATTTTGTTCTGGAGTTCAGTGTATAGTATTGCTGTTTCTAACCAACTCAAATTTTAGATCAGGTCACTGAAAATTTGCACTCAGCTTAACCTGTCCCTTCTGATAAGCTCTCCTGCTTCAGGTTTGGACTTTCTTGACCAGATGTTATCTTGGCTGGAGACAATTGTTATGTCTCCAGGTTCATTCTTGGAGGAGTGGGTTGGGGAAAAGAGTTGGTTTCCTCCATTGATAAATAAACCATTGGCAAAAATGTCAGATGGGTTTTCCCTGGGTTTCCTTCTGCCCACTCTAGGAAGAATTGGAGCCATTGATAAGTAGTAGGTTTAAGACCAGCTGGCCAAGAAAGCTAGGCTAACTGGCTTCCTTGAAAGGCATTCTGAGTCCTTCCAACTTGATCCGATGTTCTTCAGTTGTGCTGTCAGCCAAAAGTCGTGAGATCTCATTCTGAATTCTGCAGAAGATGCCCGTTTTGTCATTGTCCATTGTATCTCTCTCCTAGAACTGGTGAAAGAAACCTGTCAAATTGTTCTTGTTCTTGGGAGTTGATAGGGAAACTTGTGTCCTTGTTCAGGATGTTGTGTCTTTGGAGGAAGTGGCCGTGTATTTCTCCGAGGAGGAGTGGTCTCAGCTGGATCCCGAACAAAAAGCTCTCCACGGAGAAGTCATGCTGGAGAATTCCAGGAATCTGTTTTCTCTGGGTAAGAACCCCTGTCTGTGCTCAGGAACGTAGAGAAGGCATAAGATGAGAGGCTTAAATGTTATTTCGGGGGTCGGGGTGGGATCTCCAATTTCTATCCTGCCTTTATTATTTTTTGTAAATAAAAGACAGCAGACATACTTAATACTCCTTCCTCTGCTGTTTTTCCTACAGCAATCACCCTGTGACATGGGTTGGGCTGAGAGAGATAGGCCAAAAGTCAGCATTCATGCTTAAGGCAAAATTTGTACTTACAGTCACTTAGTTTCTAGCCTCAGTGCCTTAAACATTGAACCAAATGGCTCTCTATGGAAGAAGGAAATTTATTGAAAGAAAAACTGGAAAACTGCACAGGTTCCCTTTTCACATAAAGGAAGTGGCTTTGTTTCGAAATGCTTTCTGCTCATAAAATGGAAAATACTCGTTTCCATGCCATAGAAGATATTAGCAGGAATCTGAGGGAGAGGCTGTACGTAGGGATGGTGCAGTCTTCTTTGAGCAAGGTCCTGCCTTCCAGGGCTTAATAGTGAGCTTGGTCCCTGAGGGGCCTGAGTAGCCTGAGCTGCTATTCAAGGCCAAATGTTATTGAATGTCATCTTGGTAAATAGTATGCCTGTCCACAGACATGATCCGAAGGGGGATGAAGTACCAGACTGGCATGCGTATCCAAGATCCATATGTGCCCATTCCTTTCTCAGAAATGGGCCCATTTGTGTACTCTGGACTCTAGGTGGAGTTATTGTCTTCCAGAAAGGTTGTTGACTTTCAGAGTTTCTACGCTGCAGACGAGTGAAGGTGAGACTTCACTGAAGTTAGGCAGCTGGTGGGTATGTTGCTGCTCAGCATGATACAGTGTCCAAAACATTGGGAGTTCATAGCACCAAGGAATTGCCCTACGGGTAGGTCATCAACAGGTTGACACACAGTGGTACTCGAAGGTTAGATCAGGATTTGTCTTCAGTTTGTTGTGATGTCATTCAGTCCTAATATATCAGGATTCATAGGAGCCCACTTAGAAATGGGTATTTGATAACATCTTCATTTGGCACCTTTGCATTTGCGAAAATATATTGATGATTCTTAAATTTCAGAAGAAAAGGTTTGATCTTTAATCATTACCCTATGTTTGCTACAGTTTTCATTTTTCTTTTTCAAGGCTATAGTCGGCAAGACAATAAGAATTACAAGGAGGAAGGCCAAGCGATCCATCCGGAAGAGGGAAAAGGGACGTTTGCGGATCAGATGCAGCCAAACAGCGATGAGACAAGCCAGTCACAGAGTGGAATTATAAAAGGCTTTCCTCAGATCAGTTGGCTTCCTAACCATACAAGCATTAATACGGGAGAAAAACCATACAAATGCTTGGAGTGTGGAAAGAGCTTTAATAAATCTGATCATCTCGTTTCCCATAAAAAGACACATTCAGAAGATAAACAATTTACTTGCAGGGAGTGTGGAAAGACCCTCTGTAATAATCACTCTCTTAGAAGTCATGAAAGGAATCACACAGGAGAACGACCGTATAAATGCATGGAGTGTGGAAAGACCTTTAGTTGTAGCAGTAACCTAACTTCCCACAAGAGGATCCACACAGGGGAGAAGCCATATAAATGCATGGAGTGTGGAAAGACCTTTATTCACAGCAGTTACCTTAACTCCCACAAGAGGATCCACACAGGAGAGAAGCCCTATCAATGTGTGGACTGTGGAGAAGGTTTTAGGTGGAATTGTGATCTTACTTCCCATAAAAGGATCCACACAGGGGAGAAACCATATGAATGCAAGGAGTGTGGAAGATGCTTCAGTTTTAGCAGCAGTCTTAATTCCCACAAGAGGATCCATACAACAGAGAAACGATACCAATGTGTGGAATGTGGAGAGGGCTTTCGCTGGATTTGTGATCTCACTTCCCATAAAAGGATCCACACAGGGGAGAAACCATATGAATGCGTGGAGTGTGGGAAGAGCTTTGCAAGGAGTAATGCTCTTACTTGCCACAGAAGGATCCACACACAGGAGAAACCATATCAGCCGAAGAAGGATGGGAAGAGCTTCAATAGCAATAAGGGTAATCCTCGGTTTATGACTGCGATTGAAATTTCTGTTGTTAAGCAAGATAGTTGTTAAGTAAATTTTGATCCATTTTACGACCTGACTTGCCACATTTGTTAAGTGAATCAGTTGTCAAGTTAGTAACTTCAGTTGTCAAGTTAGTAACACTGTTGTTAATTGAATCTGGCTTCCCCCTTGCCTCTGTTTGCCTAAAGGTCACAAAAGGCGATCACATGACCCGGGGAAACTGCAACCCTCATAAATATGAGTCAGTTACCAAGTACCTGAAGTTTGATCAGGTGACCATGGGAATGCCGTGAACGGTCATAAGTGTGAAAAACAATCATAAGTCACTTTTTTCAGTGATGATGTTGCTTTGAACCCCCACTAAACAAACTTGTAAGTCAAAGACTACCTGTAGTTATCTAAAATCTCATGCAAGGACCATTAGAGTAATAATCAAAATAAATTCTAGACCTCCTTAGATATGCCTGCATAAATTGCCTTTCTAGTCCAAACCAGAACAAGGTGCATCCTAAATCCTGCTTGTGGTTTTTGCCAAGTAGGAGGTTAGAACTAAAATGTGAATATCGGTGGAGGTAAAGGGCATTAATTGCCCTTTCAGGGATCTGTCCAGCCTATTATTTAATGGGAAGAAGCTTCAGAGGAAGAGCTCTGAAAAGGAGCTACAATGGTGAAAAGTCCTATAGATGCACATGCCAAAGTTTTTCTCCAGCGAAGGTGCCAAGTTCTGTTTTCCTGTCCCAGACAAAAGTCTAAAATGGATTTTTGGACACATGCACCTGTAGCCTTAGATTAAATTAAGTACAGTTGGCATGATTTCTAGTTATGTAGTTAATGAACTTTGGGCTGATTATCAATTACAAATGGGTTGTGTTTGGAGGGGCCTCCATGGGGGTTTTGGAATCGCATGGCAACTTGAAATCATTTACACAAAAGACAACAATATTCTTGTCAGTCCTCCAAGGTAGTCAGATAGGAAACATGGCTGGATAGGCTAATTTATTAATAGAATGGTGCAAGTCTGAAAGTACACATCCGTGATCACTTTTAAAGTTGCCTTGAACTGCAAGATGTGTGCATATAAATTAAATAAATACTGGTAATAAATAACAGTCCAATAGATCAAGTTCGATTGTTTATTTAGTTTCTTTGCCTGTTATGCAGCTGCAGACTTTTCTACTTTTTATTGCATAATTCCTTTGGCACTATTGATTTTATCACCATGCTTACAAATCATGGAAAAGATTTGATCAAAGGCCTATTATTATTTGAGAAACTCATCACATATATATATCAATGTATCCTGTGTGGAAAAATCTTCAGGATGAAGAATTCCTCTCACAAAATAAGCCAGAAAGAGGGGAAGCCCATGAAATGTTAAAAAAAATAAAATAAATTCCCAAGCATTTTTGCCTTTCTCTAATATGACAAGGATTAGGAAAAACTCTAAATTTGATTGAAATAAACTTAATTAAAAACCACTAGTATGGTTATTCATGAAATGTGATTACATTGTTTAGTCCTAGCTGTATAAATTAAAAATAGATGAAAACGTCTGGAAGGATTTATGGGGGGCAATACTTCAGGCTTTCTGATGTTCAGGCTACGTTGAAGCTATTTATTCAAATATTTTTCACTAACCATTCTGGATCAAACATATTTTTTTTCATAATGCAAAGGGATTAAAAATTGTGAAATGTCACGTGATGGCAACATGATGCAGTGAATTTGACACCCGTGCAATGAATAGAGACCTTTCCTGCAGCCAGCCTCCATTTTATTTCAGCATCTTTCTCCCAACTTGGAACTGGACTGGATTTTTTTCCAACACTTACTTTCACTAATTGTAGCTAAATTTGCTTTTTTCTTGCATTGCCACCTCCAAATCCAGAATAATCTTTTCAAATCAGTGAAATCTTCATTACTTTGTCTAGAAAAAAAGTACATTTTTTTAGTACCAAAGGTCTTCAGGTTCCTACTCATATTTCCTGAGGCATATTTCCTACTCAACATATAAATAAAACTATTCACATGGTATTTGAGCTTTATATTTATTTTTCAGTATTTGCCTTCGTTTCATATTTTTAAATTCCATATACAGTTACATATGAGACTTTATTCTCCCAATCTTCATTTCTCCATCATGGCATCTTGTTTGGAGGTAAAAAATTTAAAAAGTCCACAAGTTTGAGCTTTCTCTCCATTTTGGAACTTTTCTTTTGATGCCTCTTTTTCATCAGAATCTTCTCTTCAGTATTACAGGTAGTCCTTTACTTATGACCACAACTGAGCCAAAAATTTATGTTGCTAAGTGAGAAATTTGTTAAGTGTGTTTTCCCTCCTTATACACCCTTTCTTGCCGCATTTGTTAAGTGAATCACTGCAGTTGTTAAAATAGTAACATGGTTGTTATCTGGCTTCCCCATTGACTTTCTTTGTCAGAAGGTTGCGAAAGGGGATCACGTGACCCCCGGGATGCTGCGGCCATGATCGTGGTGATGCTGCAATGGCCATAAGTGTTTAAAATGGTCATAAGTCACTTTTTTATGTGCCATTGTAAGTTTGAATGTCACTAAATGAACTGCTGCAGGTTGAGGACTACCTGTATTTTCATTATTACAGGCTGCCTTTAGTGTTTTCAAGCCTCCTTGGCTGCCCAGAGGCATGAATTTGAAAAGGCAGCTGCAATAACTGAACTCACTAAAGAAAAACCAATACAGATCTTAATTCTCCTTAATTCTCCTGTCGCTTTCCTCCCTGTGTCTCTGCCGGCCCCCTGATCTCCCCTCACTTCAAGGCTGACTCTGCCATCAGGCTGGGTTTCACAGAGAGACTTTCG
>JANHFL010006147.1:7505-23423 GCA_032468155.1 Oxyrhabdium leporinum
CAGCGGAGAACAGACCTGGAAAGCAGGTTAGTGAACGGATGTCACTGCCCTGGGGTTGGGGTGGGGGTGGGGGCTTGGCATGGGTGCCCTAACTGAAGCGTCTTAAGGTAAGCTGGTGCAGAGCACGTGGGGCAGCACCGCCCCCCCTACCTTGCTTCGCCCTCCTCCCCACCGCCTTGCTTCATTCTTCAAGATGTGAATTGCAGGCACACTCACCTGGTGGCGGTGCTGCCGCCCAGCAGGTGCCTACTGCAGACCCCTCTTCTGCAGCCGCTTGCCACCACTCGCACGCATCGCAAAATTAGGGGCAAAATTAGCCCCCCCCCAAAAAAAGTAGGGTTGGGCTTATTATTGGGGTGGGTCGTGTTTTGTGAGAAACACAGTAAATATTCTTTGATTTTTATAAAAAACAAATGATTTGATTTTACTGTATGTCATTTTTAGACTCTTGGAGAATGTTGAACTTTTTCCAGTTCATAATTATTACTTTCATAATTCATTACCTCTAAGATGTGAAAGAGTTGGTTTGTACAGCTGCATGTGCATACAAATGCACATACCCCAAATCTTTAGGATCTCAGTGCAACTGAGAAATGTAAGGATGAGAGACTACTTCATATCAGTGCTCTATGTATGTAGAACGAAAGGCACAAGAAAATGATCTCAGAATAGCAATTTCACCTACAATGAACATGCTGCATAATAGACAAAGAAGGGATATAAAATAATAAATTATTTATCTTTATGCTGGTCAGGCCCATTTTAGCTATGGCTGGCTCCACTTATCATCAGCTTGCGCACTGGGCCCATGAAATTCTGGTGCCTATAAGAGAGAAGCTTATCAAAACAACTTTAAAGGACTCGTTTGAGCTTGCTAATGAGTTGAATACCCTCAATGTGAAAGATGACATCATGTGCTTGGTAGAAGTTCAGTCTTTATTCACTAACTTTGTACTTCAGGAAACAATTGACTATATTTGCAGTTTAATGGAATCTAACCAGATATCAATTCCTATACCAACTGACATTCTCAAACAGATTGTATTATTATGCACTGAAAATGTTTCTTTTTGTTTCCTTGGTCAGTCTTATCAATAGATTGAAGGGGTTGTGATGGAAAACCCTTTAGATCCAATCTTAGCTGACTTCTTCATGTATAAGATTGAATCACAGTCATCTGATCATATATCCAGGTTGTCATATTATAGACGCTATGTAGATGATACGCTGATTTTTTGCCCATCAAGACAGACTATTGATGATTTTGTGCATCATCTGAATAGCTGTCATCCCAACCTGAAAGTCACCATTGAGTATGAAGTAGATCAACAGTTACCCTTACTGGATATACTGATCATCCAAAGGAGTGATGGCTCCATTAAAAGAATGGTATATAGGAAGTCAACATGGTCTGGCCAGTATCTGAATTTCTCAAGCTTTACACCAATTAGGTATAAACGTGCTGTCAGCTTTGGAAGCCATAATTGTGAGGCCTCTGCAAGCTGCCATATAAAAGTGTATGGGAATTAAGGGGGGTTTACTTTCTCATATAGTTAGTAGGGACTGTAGACAAAACAACATTCTTTGTAATTGTGTCAAGGCCATTTTAGTCAGCACCTGGAAGAGGAGTGACAAGATGGATGAGGGATGATGGGTATGAACCTTGATAGGGGAATGTGATGTATGATGATGGTAAAGAGGTGGATCTTTGAATTCTTTTGGGTGTGGAAAAACCCAATCTTTTGGGTGTTTTCAGATTCAGGTTTTTCCCAGATGTGCCAACATGGTTTCTTCAATAAACTCTTATTTGGATTAATTAATATCTGAGTGCTGAGTGGTTTGTTGAAACTTCGATGGAATGCTGTCACGTGCGCTAGTACAGACACTATTTATAAGAGCAAATCAAATTTGCACTGAGGACTGTTTAAAAGAAGAACTAAATTTTTTAACCCAAACACTCTGCTCAAATGGTTATCCCAGGTGCTTTATCGACAGACACAGTAAAATAAGAGAACCAAAGCCTAGAGTTTCAACTGCTAGTAAAAAGAAGGTATTTATTGAGCTGCCCTTTAAGGGGGATCAGTTAGCATGCCTGTCAACTCAACACTTAAACACCTTAACTGAAGCAACATTCAGTATGGCTGAGCTTCACATATTACATCAAACCCAGAGGCTACAGCTGTCCCTAATTAAGGAAGCACAACCTATCAGCACCAAAACTCATTTTGTTTACCAATTTGTTTGTAATTGCGGAGACAATTACATTGGCAGAACTGATAGGTGTTTGGCTTTCAGAATAAAGGAGCATCTTCCAAAATGTGTCCAAACAGCCTTGAGTAATCCAACAACAACAGCAAATCATGGCCATAAAATGTCTTCTTTGGCCATTTTGAGACATGTACTATCTAGGGGTCACCAGGTGGATCAAAACTCTGCATTTAAAGTTCTACTATGCCACTAGAACTCTCGTTTCCTGCATTTTGCTGAGGTGGTTGCCATTAACCGTTTGAAGCCCCCCCCCTTGTGCGTGTAAAACTGGCTTTACGTCAATCTACGCCTCCCATGGGTATAAGGCTTGCTATTGGTTGCTTTCTTGCGTATGTTACAGGTTTAATTAATAAATGCTGTTGCTAGATCTTATATTTGAGGCTCATTTTAACTGTTATTGTAATGTAGATACAATATAAAATGCTTGCATCTACCTCTGTTCGTGTTTTGACTGTATTGTTTAAATTGTTTATCTATTCCTTAATAAGGCTTTATTGCCAGTTGGTTGTTATATTAGACAAGCAGTGCCATTCAGTTTAGATCTCTGAAACAGTTTTTCAGACTTTACAGTGTTACCTAAAGGGCTGGATCTCCAGATCATGTTCATCTAAGTGGATTGACCATGGTTACATGATTGGTCAAAAATAGTTAAGTTAGCTAGCTTAGGAAAGCCAGGCAGTTTCTTTTTCATTGCCATTTATTTTTACAAGAATAAGCCCATATATCAACACAGAAATTTTAACGTTCTGTTTTGCACATAGATAAAGTTACTTTATATAAAGAAAGAGAAATAAATGAAGACTTTGTGAGACCTATTCTTTTAGTGTTACCAAAGTATAAATATTTACTTTTTTTAATTGCACATTAATGGGATATCATAATAGTTCTTTCCAATTTGGCCAGCAAATGCAACATATGGGATTTGGAAAGGGGTGGGTGGGTTAAGTGGTTACATGACAAACCATTTTATAAGTGTGAAAATGTTAGCTACAATTGTATAGCTTACAGATAATAGGATACTTTGATAAAGTAAAGGGTCCATATTTTCTTCATGGCTAACTGACTATTTAATCTTTCTTAGTCAACAGCTGAGAATTTCTGGCAATATCAGTTGTATAAGCTAATTGTGTATTTTTTTCCCCATTGAATGGGTGGGTATTATACTTTTCCTTTTCCTTGGTCCCTTAAGAGGACCTCTGTTCATGACAGAGATTCATGAACAGTTCATCAAGAATTAACTTGTGATTTTGTATAAATAATTTAGACAGAATACATATCCACTAACAAATACTTCAAAGGGGTGGTAAAATTCTAAAAAGGTGTGTCAGTAAAGTTGCTATTTATATTGACTGGAGTGGACATTTACGAAATCTGAAAGCATCAAGTATACTTGCATCCACTTCCAGATAGCTGTTTGAATGTCTGAGTGCTACTTTTCCAGTAAGTGGGCTATGCTCTTTGCCTCTGTACCAAAGAACAAGTTACTGCTGAAACATAGGGCAAATTACTTCCACATACTGGATGTAAATAAATGTATCCAAGCCTACTCAGCTTATGAAAGCAATATCTAGACAGTAAGAATTCTATATTATTCAGTACTATGGTTATTTCACAACTGGAAGTAGCTTAATGAACTGACTTGTCTAGACTTTATCTCATAAAATATTGTGCAAACCACTGCTGAGATGTGGAATAAAAAGAATAGCATGTACTAACAAAATTCTAGGAAATTGTTTCCAGGATTATGTATTGTATCGAGAGAGATGCTTCTACTTGTTACATTTGTGGAAGTAACTATCAGCAAAGATTTTCAGCAAAGACAAAATTGAAATAATCTTTGTGGAACTACACACTTCTAGTGACATTTCTAGTACTGTTTTGGAATTGATATTGTAATGTTTGGATTAGTTTTTCAGTAGACTGCAAATGGAAGGAGGAATTTCTGAAAATTTGCAGTATATCCTAACTTTTAACATTAGAATTCTTAGTCAAGCCACACTGCTAATGTTCATTGGAATGTTTTTTTTAAAAATAATCCCTTTAGTCATCCATTTACTGCTTTCTTCATTTTGAACTTTTATGTTACAAAAATAAAAGATGACAGTGAAGGTTTAAAGGTCTTGAGATTTGTAATGGCATTTACAAGAGAAAAACATCCTTTTCCTACCAATTAGGCTTTCAATTTTATTTCAGCAATCTTGAAATGAAAGTTATACATGCTAACATTTGCAGAGACTTTGAACTATTTTACATGTGTTCTATTTTAAGGATGGCCCTGAAATTTGGCTTTCAATGCAAACACTGTAAAATTGGAACATTTTCCTCCCTCTTTTTTCCCCAATAAAGAAGAATTGAGCCCAATAATTAGGGCATTTTTTTTCTTTTTCTTTTGTATTCTAACAGAACTTTAGTCAAACATTAAGTATGTGTTTTGAACATATGATCCTTTACTGTTTCGCAAACAAAGCTGTTTAAAGAAAAGGAATGATTTGGGTGGAATGTTTCTCAAGCTATTAATGGTTTTTTTTCATCTGTTTTGCATTTTCCCCCAAACCAATTCTGTCATTTCTTTCTGAATATGACAAAGCATTATAAGAAAATCTTTAAGTAGCATGAATATCAAATAGTATCTGTTAATCCCTGAATCATGCTATTCAAACTGCTTCAATCTACATTAAAAACAGAGGACAAAAGTGTTCCTTGTGAGGAAAAAAAAATCAAAGAATATCATCCGGCTAGAATCTGCAGTGTGACTGTTGTCAGATTGCAATGTTTTACATTACTTCACAAATCAAATGTAAAATTAAAAATTTTAAAGGAAAAGCTGTTGCAATTTTTGTTAGCTATTTGGAGTTCTCAGATTTGGAATCTTATCAAAAGTGATTAATTCTACTAGTGCCTCGCGGGTGTCTATAACCAGTAATAACTATTTTAAATTTTCAAAGAATGAACTTTTAAAGAATGTGAACTTTCAAATCCTACTTGACAGCATTATATGCTTAGTGTGATTTTATTTCCACATTTTTCTTTGTGTGTGTGTGTGTGTGTTGAAGGAAAATAGCAAAATATTAGAAAAGGACTTGAGCGAACAGTTACAGAAATAAATATTGTTAAATTATGTCGAAATACATCCTAGACATCCTAATTCACCTTTCAAGTGTTTTCTTGACTACCTATACCAAAATACCAGTAATTTTTCATGTACCAATGGAACCCAAGCATCTAGATTTTAGGTTAAAATTAATTGATAACATCTTATTTGACCCAAAATATAGGCCTTTTTTTAATGATGGCAGTCAAAATAAACACACAATACATCCATTATATTGGCTATGTCTTATTAACTATGTAGAAAACTCTTTCCTTTTCTTTCCAATGAAGAAAAAGATCTGCAGTTTCACATAATTGTTGCTGTTAAATTGTTGCGTTTTTAATGCAACATTAAAAAATGCTATATTCTCCTCTAGCATGTTAATTATTATCAGTAATCCACTATATCAGTTTATGTTGTAAGAAATGTGCTCTATTAGTCTAGTACTATAGTAATCATATAATATATTATTGTCTGCCTTCTTATATGAAAGGTGGCTATTGCAATGGTAAGTGGAAATATGAATAGTAGTGCTCATTCTGTTAACAGTAGGTGAATGGGAAGTTAAATCTGTTAATATTTATGACAAATTCTTATTGAATCCATATAGGCAAAGTTCAGTCCTTAGATTTATGCATAAAATAATTGCAAAGCCAAAATATCTGTTCTTTCTTTAACTCTTCAAAGATGAAATAATACATTTAAAATAAAACTAGTTTATTTTATTCAATAACATTATTTCCAACATTTCTCCTTCTGATTTAAATATTAATATTTTATAAAATACTGATGTTTGTTGGTATTTACTTTTTGCAACCTCCTGAGATCTCCTTTAAACAACCTTGGAATTAAAAACAATGTAGTGATACTACAAGCTTAAGAAAAGATAATAATGTATAATAAAGAATGCTAAATTCTGGATGTATCGGTGAAAAGAAAAGGTGATGATCAAACTTGAATATACATATGTTTCAAACTTGGTTGAAAAAGTATGTTCCATAGTTTTTAAAAGACAGCATTTTATGTAATACAACATGACAAACCATTTTAGATATTGTCCTTCTCTTAGTTTGGTTTGGAAACCATCATTGGAAATCTCTGCAGGATTTAATGCGCTTCAGTGCCTACTGCCTTACTTCCTTGGCGGATGTCAATAATTTCATTTGAAGAATTTAAATAAGAAAAGAAACCATTGTTTTCAAGCAAACAAACAAACAAAATAGGTAGTGGGAATTACAACACATCCAACACTTTCCCAGGAAGTGAATGAATTAGAGTTGGCATGTTATTTCTATATAAAATGAATACAAACAACTCATAAAATCAAACAGAAAAATCTATTATTCTTTCTATAGATTCCATAGTGGTTATAGCGGTTATTGTGAAGCAAGACTGGGTTTTTTGTTGTTGTTCACAACTATTTACTACGTGAAATATTAGACAATTAGACCATCTTTAATTTCACTTAGTGTGCTGCTTTAAAAAGGTGATGGGAAAAGGGCAAAGTGTAGCCATGCGATAAAAACTTGAAGAAAGGATCATGAAACATTTGTGGGGACCTCCCAAGAGCAAGCAATTTCACACTTACCTCAAGAGGCACCCATGTGCGTGCGCATACACACACACACGCACACACAGACAGACAGACAGGCAGACAATGGTGAATTGCTGCAAGTATGACTCTGGGTATTGGCCTAGGCAGACCAAAAAATGGATGCTGCTTTAGATTAAAAACAGTTTTATCCAAGCATTCCCCCAAAAAATGTTTAAAATGCACACACACACACTCAAAGTATATTAATGAAGCAAACAAAAAACAAAACCACCCCTATCTATATAGCAGTCTCTTCTTTTCTTTTTAAAAAAAATGTAAATATACAAATCTTAATGACGTATAAAACAAAATCAACATGTGGATGGTAAAACAGGAAGACTGATGCTACAAAGAAATTTCCAAAATCATATGTACAAGACCCTGTTTTTCCTCATATTTCATAGATTGTAATGCATGTTTAACAGCAGCAGTCGAGGATGTAGTTCCAGGCACCAGACTGCAGACCTTGCTTCTGATCAAGGGAGCTGACTTCACCCTTCCACTGATGTCACCAAATGACACTGGAGATACTAGTTTCCCGTGGTAAGAGGGGCAGGATTGCACTGTTTGTATGAGCCTCATCAGGATTCTGCTCTCGGTTAGTTTTTGGTTGTGGTCTCTGTCCATTAATAAGTGTCATTGGGATATTGCAATAAGTATGCTGGTTACCTATTGAGGTAAGAGGCAGAGTGCCAGTAGGAGGTACGTCATATTCATAGCTTCGATAATAGTGTTTCTGACGCATCTGTGAATGATATGTGTTATGAAAAGTAGAACGCAAATCAGGGTGGGCAGTGGCAAGAGCAGTGGAGGTAGCAGCAGCCATTGAAATTGCTGAGACCGTTTGCAATTCCCCAAAGGGCCCCTGCTCACTAACATCTAAAACCTGCTCATGGGTAATAGGTTCTATTCTCTTAAAAGGCATTTCATACTGTAAACGTTTCCAGAATTTGGAATTCAACTTGCTGCATTTTGGTCCATGCCATTTAATAACAGTTAGAAGCTTGATGGTATGTTTCAGTGCCTCAACTTCCTGGTAGTTCATAATTCCTCGCAGTTCACTGCATTCAATGATGATCACTTTAATTTCTCCTGTAATGAGCATGTTCCTAAGTCTGGTTTCCAATTCAAAGATGCTCCAGCCTCTTCTGACCACATAATTTGGAGTCATTACAATTATCAGTCGCTTGCTTTGGTCTACACATCTTGCCACGTCTTCTATGTAGGCTGATAAACAAAAGAGCAACTCAAGATCAGAAAAAACCCTATACCAGGACTGTGATCTGTAAGCAGTTTTTTTTTTTCAAATTTTATTGGATTTTTATTTTTAAGTATACATCAGTATCTGTAAGCAGATCTTAAATAAGTACTGTTAATTTACATCTTAAACATTCAATGTAAATTTGGAAAGAAGTATTTACATGTACATCTCCGTTAAGAGATATTGTTCCTAGGTGAGAATCCATTCAGAATAGGAAGAAAATAGGAAGAGAAATAGCTCCCTCCAGAACTGTTTATAAAACCCTAACCCTAACCCTTTCCAGGAAGCAAATAGAGAGCAACCTTCTCTGAATGAAGAATATAAGGAAATATTTCCTTTTTACTTCCTGGAAGGGGAAAATGAGTATTTCAGGTAAATTTAATTTGAAAAAAAAGCATATGGAAAGAGCCAGTGTTTCTACAATACATATTTGTTTTTATAGAATATGTCCTATACAGATTTTTTTATTGCATGCAGATGGACTTATTTGTCCACTTTGGAATATAACTCAGCCTAATGCAATCTAATTTCATCATTCCATTAACATGGCATGTTATGTCTGTGCAAACTGCAAGGGCAAAAAGGACAACTTTATTTAACTGGAACTGTTGAAGCCTGTCTGATGGATACTTTCAGTGGGTGATGTCTATGAGAAAATCAACTTTATCGAGTTTGGTCTAAGTTGTCAATGGAAAAAGATGATTATAAAAAGATTGTCTAATAGCTGTATATTTAAGAGTAAAACAACTGATAAAATTGTGATGCTACAGTATATTGCTATTAATCCAAAGACATTTTCTCTTGTGTGCTATACTTCTCGGTAGTCTCCATCATTTCAGGCTTCAAAAAAGTATATTTTCACTTAATAAAGAATACATATTAGGTTAAAGGACTCAGATCTATTTCTGGGCTGACCTTTCAGCTAGCTTTTCATCTCCAGGGGAAGTTTGTGGTAGTGGCAGGAGAGGAAACTATTTAAACACCATCTCACACAATCTATATAAATTATATAACTATTAATCTAGTTCTAGACTATATCTAGAATATATAGACAGTTCTAGAAAACTGACAACTTAGTCTGATTTGTTTCTCCTGTTAGTTTTACTGCTATTAAAAATATTTGGAAGATTTTATTCTTGTACGTGCAAGAAGATATAAGACAAAATTTTATATAGACACTTTTAGTTAGACTAGACACTTTTTAATTAGGCTATTAAGTTAGCTATGGTATGCAATGAATTTTTCAAAGAACATTTAATTCTGTTACTATATATCTTATGTTAATAAAAGCTAGTATATTATACATATATAGAGTTCTTATTATTTTTAGTATTAGTACCATTGTAGTTATTAATATGCTTTGATTACTTATCTTAATGGAATGTATAATAAACAGCAATACTACAGTATCACATTAAAATGTACCCAAACACCACATTGTGAATGTGCTATGTAAAAGGAATGTATATGCATATGTGTGTGTGTTTAAAAACTTACTTCCAGTTGGAATTAAATCTCTGTCAGGAATGAATAGTTTGTACCCATAATGCTTTTCAAGCATATCTGGTAAAATCTCAAGAGCAAATCGTTCTTCTTCCCCAGTTTCCTGATTCCATTGGTCAGGATCCACTTTGGTATATGACAAATAGGCATCATAATCTTTGTTATCTGTAAATATGAAGGGACAGAGAAGAGAGACAGATGAAAAATGTTTATTTCATATTGATTTTCTTCCTCCTATTATATATGTCCATGTAAATTATTCTGAAATATTTCTTATTTGTTCTACATCTTTTCTATTTGACCATACATTAGTAAGTAGCTGCTTGTGCTACATCTTCTCTATAGTATTTTCATGATCACAAAAGCCATTTTACTAGATTCTCATTTCAAACTGAAAACTAGATTTCCTTCTTCATTTCTCTACCTACAGCCTTCATAAGACATTTGCAATATTCATAGCAGCTTCAGCATTTTAATCTTATAAAGACCCTAATGTATGTTATTGCCTTGGGGCTTAAGAAATGCGGTCAAACAGACAACATCAAAAGTGACAGACACATGCCCATTTTAAACTACAGGAAAAAAAAATTAATTTTCACAATATGCCTTGGAAAAGTTCATAGGAGACATGCCAGAAATGTTTTTGTTTTTAAATACTGTATTTTCCCATAAATGTTTATATTATAAAATAGAATAGATCTTGGAAGTCTCATAGTCCAGCCCCCTGCTCAAACATACCATTTCAGACAAGTGGCTATCCAGTCTTTCTTAAAAACCTCCAGGGATGAAGCACCCACAAGTTCTGAAGGCAAGCTGTTCCACTGGTTAATTGTTCTCACTGTTAGGGAGTTTCTCCTTAATTCCAGATTGCATCTCTCCTTGATTAGTTTCCATCCATTGTTTCTTGTCCTGCCATCTGGTGCTTTGGAAAATAAGTTGACCCCCTCTTCTTTGTGGCAGCTCCTCAAATACTGGAATACTGCTATCATGTCGCCTATAGTCCTTCTTTTCTCTAGACTACCAAAGCCAAATCGTGCAACTGTTCTTTATATTTTTAGTCTCCAGGTCTTTAATCATATTGCTTGTTCTTCTCTGCACTTTTTCCAAAGTCTCAACATCTTTTTTTGTAGTGTGGTGACCAAAATTGGTTGCAGTATTTCAGGTCTGGTCTTACTAAGGTTTTATAAAGTGATACTAATACTTCATGTGATTTTGATTCTATGCCTCTGTTTATATAATCAAGGATTGTATTAGCTTTTTTGGCTGCTGCTGCACACTGCTGGCTTTAAATGATCGTCCCTCTCACAGTTATTAGGTTTTTTTAACAGTTTATTTATATATTTTCCTTAACATACATAAGTGCTTTATGAATAGTGTATTAAAGAAACAGCTTAATTTGCTTACATAATAGTATAATATAAAAATATATTAAACATAAAACATATATAATAGTATTTCTCCAATTTCTAATTTCTACTTCTATTGTCCAACCATTGATAAAATAAGTCCCATGTTTGAAAGTATTCTGCATCTTCTTTATCTTTTATCTTTAATGTCAACCTATCCATTTCTGCACAATCTAGTATTTTTTAAATTACATCTTCTTCTATGGGTGGTTCCTCATTTTTCCAGTGTTGTGCATATACAATTCTTGCTGCAGTCAAGACATGTAATTTTAAATATATATTACCTTTATCGTAATTTTTTGGTACTATGCCGAACAGAAATATTTCTGGTTTATAGTTGAAGTGTTGCTTTAACATTTTTTCTAACCACATATGTATTTTTGTCCAATATTTTTTTGCTTTTGCCCATGTCCACCACATATGATAATATGTGCCTGGTGTCTGATTACATTTCCAACATTTGGCAGACATGTTTTTAAACATATTTGCCAGTCTTGCCGGTGGCAAATGCCACCTGTAAAACATTTTATTCAGGTTTTCCTTATATGCAGTTGCCATTGTCAATTTATAATTTCTATCCCAAAGTTTTTGCCATTTGTCTAATTCCATAGTACATCCAAAGTTTGTTGCCCATACTATCATTGTTTCTTTCACCTGTTCATCTTTTTAGGCTTAATAAAAAGCTATATATTCTCTTAATTTCTTCATCTGTCACTAATAATATTTGGTCAAATGTTGTTTGTTCCTTATAAAAACCAAATGTCTTGCTAACTTTCTCATATCTTGATTGCATTTGCATACACTGTGATTTTGCAGTTCTTGTTTAGTCTTTATTACGATTTTTGTCCAGATTTACTATGTTTGGATGGATAAATGCTTCCATTGTTGATAGCCAAACTGGTATTTTCATATAGATTTTTGCTTTAACTTTTTCCTACACTAAAAGTAAGGCATTCCTTACACAGTATCTTTGAAAGTATCTATGTATTTTATTCTTGTGGTACCGCAAGAAAGCGTGCCATCCCAATTGGAGGTCGTGGCCTTCTAAGAATGTAATCTTCTGTGTCTGAGCATTATCCATTCTCCATTCTCTCACCTATGTTAGTAAAGATGCTTGATAATAAAGCTCCCAGTCTGGTAGTCCAAAAACCCCATTGCTTCTTGCAGCATTTTCAATCTTATTCTTGCTTTTTTGCCCTGCCAGATGTATTTCAAAATTATTTTATTTAGCTCATCAGAATATTTTTCTCTACTTTTATTGGAATTGTTTGAAACAAGAAAAGTAGCTTCCATTTGTCCAAGTCTAATTTAATGTGCTGCATTAACCCTGTATAGTTGTCTTCTTTAATTGTTTCACATCTTGCTGTTAGGTATATTCCCAAGTACTTCACTTTCTTTACTACCTGCAGATCTATTTTTTTTTGTCAATTCACTTTTCTGTTTCTCTGTGAGATTTTTAACTATTACTTTAGTTTTCTCCTTATTTATTTTCAGTGTTGCCATTTCTCCATATTCTTCTATTCTTTCCATTAACTTGGATTCTGTTTCCAATAGTTCTTCTAAAATAAATACCAGGTCATCTGCAAATGCTTGTAATTTCTATTTTTCTCTTTTTATTTCTATGCCTTTTATTTCTAGTTCTTGTTTTATGTTTCTGTTGAGCATTTCCAATGTTAATATAAATAGTAATGGGGACAATGGACATCCATGCCTTGTGCCTTTTTTTATATTAAAGTTCTCCATATAGTCCCAATTAACTGTTACATTTGCCATTTGTTTATAATAAATTGTCTTAATCATGTTTATGAAGTTCTCTCCAAAATCCATACGACATAGCTGTTGTAACATAAATTGCCATTTTACCTTGTCAAAGGCTTTCTGTACATCTAAAAAAACCAGCGCCATTTGTTTTTCAGAATGGACTTCATAATACTCTAACTTGTCTAGAATGAATCTTACATTGTTTTTAATTTGTCTTTTTGGTAAAAATCCATTTTGGTCCGGGTGAATAAATTCATTCAAGAATCTTTTCAGCCTTTCTCCCATTATTGATGTGAATATTTTATAATCTACATTTAATAGTGATATAGGCCTGTAGCTCTTTATCTGTGTCAAATCCAAATCTTCTTTCGGAATTAGAGTTCCATTTGCTTCTGTCCAGGTATTTGGTATCCTAGCTTCTACTGGTAGCAGTACCTCATTATAAACATCTAGCATTGACAAATTTAACGTGTCCTGTAGATATTTATAAACTTCTGCAGGTAATCCATCTGGTCCTGGGGATTTATTGTTCATTTGTCTTTTTATTGCCTCTATCAGCTCCATCATCGTTATTCTTTCATTTAACCTATTTTTAATGTCTTCAGACACTTTTGGTAGTTTAACTTTTTCCAAGTATTGCATTATCTTTTCCTCCGGAATTTTTTTCTTGATCATGTAGTTTTTCATAAAATTCCTGAATTACGTTCTTGTTGTTCTCATGTTGATACTGTATGTTTCCTTTCTCGTCTTGTAGCTTACTTATCAATTCTTCTCTTTCTCTTTTTTCAATTTATAGGCTAGCCATCTTTGTGGTTTATTAGCATTTTCAAAAAAAATTGCTTTGCTCTTTTTATTTGTTGCACCAATTCTTCTTTTTCTGTTAGATTTAATTTGTGCTTTATTATTTCCATTTGATTTTTTAAACTTTTCGTTTGTTGATCTTTTTGTAGTTCTAATTCAATTTTTTATGTTCTTCCAATGTCTTTTGATATTGTCTTTTTTATTCGCTTTATAAATTATGGCTAGTCTCCTAATATATGTTTTTGCTGTGTCCCATACATTTTGCAAGGGTCTTCTTGTTGGTTTTCCTTGAAGAAGAATTCCATTTTCTTTACTGTTGTTTGTATAAATTCTTTTTCTTTTAGTATAGATTGGTTCAATGTTCAGCCTTTGTCCTTTCCAACTTATTTTTATTGGATTATGGTCAGCTGAAATATTAGTTTCTATCTCTATCTCTTGTACATCGGTTCTAATTCAGATGTATATTGGTTTTCCCCCAGATTCATTTCTCTCCAAAGATCCTGTATACAAGTTTCTTCTGCCATTTTAAAGAAAGTCTTAGGAAGTATCTTTCATGCCTTTTTTTCCCAGATTTACTGCTTTTATAATCCAATTTTGCATCTATAATTGTGTTAAAGTCTCCTACTACACAAATATGTTCATATTCCATTTCTAATATCTTTTTATGTAGTTTTTGGTAAAATTCTTCTTGTTTATTATTTGGTGTAAATATTGCTATCAAAACTATCTGTTTCTGGTTCATCACAATCTCCATCATTAAAATTCTTCCTTCTTCATCCTTATATAGTTTGTTTGGAGTTTATTGTTTCTTTAATATATAAAGCTACCCCTCTTTTCTTTTGCTGTGCTAAAGAAAAATATAGCTTCCCAATTTTAGGACATTCCAATAGTTTACTAAGTTGCTTCTTTATGTGAGTTTCCCGTAGGCAAATTATCTGTACTTTTAATTGTTGTAATCGTGCATATATTTTCTTCCTTTTTATGGGTGAGTTTAATCCATTTATTTTTATTGACAACTTCTCACTTTTCCTTTCCATCTCCTTTACTTATATATAAGTCTTATTCTCCTAGTTCAGGGTGTCAAACTCAATTTCATTGAGGGCCGTATCAGGGCTGTGGTTGACCTTGGGGGGCCGGGCAGGCGTGGCTGACTGGATGGGTGTGGCCAACTGAGTAGGCGTGGGCAGCTTGATGCCATGCACTGGGCGTGGCCTACTGGGTGGGCGTGGCCATCTTGACGCCACTCCCCAAACTGCTGGCATGTTTCCTCTTCGCATTGGGTATACTGGGCCAAAGCCAACTGGCCCGATGTTTCCTCTTCGCATTGGGTAGACCTGGCCAAAGCGACATGGGATGGCCCCTTATGTTTTCCAGGACGGCCCCGCGGGCCGGATCCAACCACATTGCAGGCTGGAAGCAGCCCTCAGGCCTTGAGTTTGACACCCCTGTCCTAGTTGTTCTTATCTATCTTTGGTCTTTTGCTCTTGCTCCCTCTCGTTCTGCTCTCTCAGCTTCTCCTTCTTGCTCTACACTGGTCTCTTTTCTTGTTGGTTCCTCTTGTCTTTGGCATTCCATTTCTCCTCTTATTTCTTGTTCCTCATTTGCAACAATATAAGTGTCATAAAATTCTAGGGCTTTGTTTAATGAGTCCAGTCTGTCTCTTTTGCCATCCCAATTGACAAGTATTCCCTCTGGTATTAATCATCTAAAATTAACCTGCCTTTTAATCAGTTTAGTAGTCAAAAATTGATATTGTTTCCACGGGTCTCTTGCCCTCCTAGGAGTATGCCCGGAATATGTGGAGATCCATATCCAAAGATATGCATTTCCATCTACATTGCAGCCTGCACCACAATACCTATATTGATGGAAAGAATCCATATACATCTTACATATGATAGTTTGGGTAGAGATGAGGAATTTCAAGCACTATCTCACTCTCACTCAAATTTTTTTGATGCCCCTCCACCAACCCACCCATACCCCTGGTGGGTCCAAAGGTGTGTTTCTCTCTCCTTAGCTCCATGTCATTTGTATATATTGAAGAAGAGACACCTTACCAGTGATCCATAACTCACAATCCAGCCTGAGAAAATGCATTCCAAAATCTCGCAATAAAAATAGGCTTGTGAGAAAATAAAAATAGGCTTGTTCAAGAGTGGAACTGTAATCTTAAACAGGACAGGAGATCCATTCTTAAGATGCCTTTAAGCCGTATTTCATCACTGCAGAT